>CM017440.1:36821222-37098862 GCA_007726485.1 Eragrostis curvula | reverse complement strand
GCAGAATCAGGTCGGGGTGCAGTCCTCGGCGAACGCCGCACACGAGGAAGTCGCGGCGGCTTCAGGGTCGCGGTCGTGATCAGCAGAACGCTGTGGCCGCGGCTACATGGCGCCAACAACGACAAGCCAAAGAGCCGAAGTGTCAACTGTGTGGCCGGGAGGGTCACACGGTTGTCAGTGTTGGAAACGTTTCGACCGTTCCTTCACTGGAGAACAAAGGGCTGCAGGATCGGCTACTCGCTCTCGCACGACGACACCATATGTACGCCGACTCCGGGGCGACGGACCATATCACAAGTGAGCTTGCGAAGCTCACCGTGAGGGATAAGTACACCGGCAATGATCAAGTCCACACGGAAGCGGGTCAGGTATGAGTATCAAGCATATTGGTCATTCTGTTATTCGTACCCCGCTCATGATCTTAATTTGAATCAAGTTCTCCATGTTCCTAGTGCAACTAAGAATTTAGCTTCCATTCATCGTATTACCTGCGATAATCATGTCTTTTTTGACTTCACCCTGATTTCTTTTGATTCAAGGATCAGGAAACAAGGAGAACCCTCTTCGAGGCAAGTCTAGAGGTGGCCTCTATCCACTTCCAAGCTTAGCTCTCCCTTGAATAAGCATTTTTGGTGTCATCAATCCCTCCTCGGTGGCATAGTCGTTTGGGTCATCCTTCGTCGTCGATTGTTAGATTTGTGCTTAGCAAGAATAAACTTCCCGTCTCCAATGAGATGTCCATTGAGTCCGTGTGTGATGCTGTCAACAAGCTAAGAGTCATCAATTGCCATACCCTAAGTCCACTAGTATCTCCAAGTTCTCTTTAGAACTTGTCTTTTCTGATGTATTGGGTCCACGCATGTGAGTCCTTTGGGAGAAATAAATATTATGTTAGTTTCATTGATGATTTCAGTAATTTCATGGATTTACATGCTTAAGCACAAATATGAAGTTTTTCAGAAGTTTCATGACTTCCAAATCTTGTTGAAAGAATGTTTGGTAGAAAAAATCCTTGCCACGCAAACTGATTGGGGGGGTGAGTATCAAAAATTGAATTCTTTTTTCCAGCGTGTTGAATTTCTCATCATGTTTCATGCCCTTATGCTCATCAGCAGAAAGAAAGCATCGTCACATTGTAGAGGTTGGGTTGTCTCTTCTTGCTCATGCGCATATGCCCCTGAAATATTGGGATGAAGCTTTCATCGCTGCCACCTATTTGATTAATAGGCTTCCTACCAAGTTCTTGATTTTTCCACTCCCATGGAATGTATCTTTAATGAACACACTATTTACTCCTTCTTAGACTGACTCCAACCCGGCCGACTCAAATGGATGACTAAAATGCCTGAATGAGTGCGCGCAGGGCTGAAAGGGCACAGCCCAAAAATGACCGTCTCCAACGGGAGCCCGAAAATGAGGTTCACCGCCGTGCCCCCCGCTGTTCGAGCTCAGGCGTGCTGTAGCACCCTCATTTTGTGCTCATTTAAAAACCTTAAAATTTGACCCTTTTAAAAAAAAATTCAACTAAAAGCATTGTTAGATTAAGCTAGAACCAAAAATAAAATTTTTGAATTTTAAATCATGCACAAAGATCATCATATGCATTTTTGGAGTTTATTGCTTTTATTTTAAGTGTTTGTTTGAATCTTTCCTTTTGAATGAATTCAAAATTCATTCAATTTAATTCCAGCAAAAGATCAAATCTTTATCATCTAGTTGGGCTCCTTTTTCCTTTTCTCTCCTGCCGGCCCAGCTTTTCTTCTTTTCCTCCCGCGTGGGCCGCGACGCCCCGGCCCAACTCCACCGAGCCAGCCCAGCGCGGCCCCGCTTCTTTCTTTTTCGCGCGAGTCGCCGACAGGTGGGACCCGCTACTCGTCGTCCACCTCCAGACGACCGGCGCGAAATGCGCCATTGCCCATCCCTCCCTGCCGGCCGTCGACGCCCCGTCGTTTCCGCCGCCACAGGAGCCGCCAGGAGGAGCACGTGAGCCTTGCACGCTGCGCCACCGCCTCTCCGAGCTGTCTCGTCGCACAGGAGCGCCCCATCCCTCCTTTTTCTGAGCCGCATAAAACTCCGACGAGCTCCATTTCCCCGACGTCAGCACCAACGCCTCCCTTTTCCGCTCCGTCTCGTCGACGCCACTGCAGCCATCCTCGTAGCGCGTCACCGCCGTCCTTCGCAGCCGCGACCGCCTTCGCGCGTGCATCGGCATTTACTCCGGCGAGATATTTCTCACCGGAGGCTGGATATTTCCAACCATTGGTGGCTATAAAGCGAGCCGATGCTCTCTCTCTTCCTCTGTTCTCAGTCGCTCTCCGTTACGCACTCCCGAGCTCCCCACTGCTCTTCCCCTTTCCTCTCTCAAATCCGGCGAACTCTCCGACGAGCTCTCCCTCTTCTCCGTGAGCCCCGCTCTTCTTTTCTGTCGACGTCATGTCCTTGTCAGTTGCTTGACGCCATGTGACTCCATTTGCGCAGCCGTGAACCGAGGGGAGATCGACGTCAACCTAGCCGCCACCTATCTTCTTCGCCGCCGACCACCGTCAGTCGACCCCCGTCCCATCTGAGCACGCGGTGAGCTTCACCGTTTCCTTCTCCTTCTTTTGCGCGTCTTTCTTGTCTACTCCTAGTAGGCGCATGCTCCTTCTCTCGCTTCGGCCACCCGGCCGCTAGAGCTCGTCGCCGGCCTCGCTCGGTCGCGCCCGACCCCGTCAGAGTGGCGCATTAGCTTCGCCCTGCTCTCGCGCACCTCACGCACGTACATCGCCTCGAGCCTCGCCCGCCTGCCTTTCCCCCTCTTTCTCTGGCGCTCCGCCGCTCTTCCGGCAGCCTGCCGCCGCCGCCTCGACCCTTCCCCTCGTCGACGCCAAGCGCAAGAAGATGCGCCTTCGCGCGTAGTTCGCGTAGGTCAACTCCGCACCCCCACACCCCTCCGCAGCCATCGTCAGCGGCCGCCGGCGATGCGCCGCCGCACACAGCCGCTCTCCGTGCACCGCGTCGGAGCCCGACGTGGCAAAGCCACGTCGCGCGCGGGGCCCGCGACGACCGGGTCGTCCACCCGCCAACGCGGTACACCCGGCACGATGGACCGCAGGCATTGCCTCTCGGTCCAACGTGCGTGGACCAGTCCGCAGCACAGTGCTTCCACTGTGCACCGGCCCCAGTGGCCCACATGTCAGCCTCACACCAGGCTGGAAATTGCTAAGCGCACCAGATATTGTAACAGAAAACAATTTCGACCACATTTACAATAAAGAAAATCCCAATAAATTCCCAAAATCTCTAATTCCTTTCTAACCATTTTGAACCTTTGAACACCTCTGGAATTAGGATGTTGAGTATACTTAATTAAGTTGATCAAATCCAATCTTTCCCTTTCCTATCCATTCGAAAATCATAACATTTCATCTTAACTCCGAATCCAGAAATTCTTTCGCCTAAATTCTCTAAAATCCTCTCTACTCGTCTACCACCAGATCATCTCTATTTGCTGTTTATTTGGAATTTTATTTTATTTAATGATTGTTATTTGCTTGAGCGGTAGATTTATTCGCCTTTTATTTACTTTGATCGTTAGATAACAAGCGTTCGAGGAAGAGCACGAGACCCGAACTACGAGGAAGGACTAGAGAAGAAGACTTTGAAGGCAGTCCTAACCCCCTTGACCATATTGCGCCTATGTTTGCAAATAATCCTACTTAGAGCCCCATTATTACACTAAAAATAATCATTGTGGATAAAAGATATTTATTTTAAACATGATTATAATTAAAATTATGTGTTAGATATATGTTTATATATAAATATATTTAAATTAAAGACCGGTATGTTACACCAGTATCGTCCGATACCGGAACGCAACAGCCCAAACCGGTATGACCACCGGTACGGTATTCAAAGTTAGGTCCTACGACAATTAATTCAACTATTCACGCACTTCCATATGGTTTGAACAATTTCTATTTTCTTTTACAAAGAAATCTTTGGTTGAAGTACTATTGGCTACCTAAATGTCAATTGAAGCAAATCAAACTATTCACCATCACATTTTTTTTCATCTGTAACTTAACAGATACAGTTCTGACTTCAGGGTATTATGTTTTTGTTGGAGTAAGCCACAACGCCAAGTGCACTAGCCATGTGACAATATTCTCATGCACACCAGCCAGGAGAGAAGATAATAGAACCGTATTAAACGCTGATGGTTTCCGATGGATAGGAAACAGATCCATCAAAAATGTTTTCGTTGTGTCGGGAAAACCTTTGCCAACACTTTTTCTGTTGGCATAGGTGCCTTTTACCAACAGTACAAAGTGTAGGCAAAAGCTGGTCATGGTGTAGTGTGCATCCAGCACACAGATCGATTTTTACCTCCAATCTCCCTGCTACACCTTGAACAACTCTGCTCCATCGAGCTTCAAATCCTCGTTACGACGTGTGGGTTGGATAAGAGTGGCTTGGCCCCCTATATGTTCAATAATATAGTAGGATTTAATATAGGTGAGCAACCACATATCAAAAAACTCAAGACATTTCACACACTTAAAAATGGATATTGGTAGCAATCCAACAATTAACTATTTTTTATCATACTTGAAAAAAGTTAAGAGAGATCAACTTAATTACCCTAATTAGGGGTTACATTTTACTTCGACCAATCCACCAACTATCATGTCACATGGCCGGCCAAACGGATGGAAGCCCCAGGCCTGAAATCATAACATATTCAACAAAACTTAACGTTGCACCCAGTTTTACACATGTTACCAGAAATTTCCTATTATAGAACTGGCTGAGAGCATTGGCCCATACGGTTGCCTTCCTGGCATTCAAAGACAGGGCCCATACGGCTGCCATAATAGCAGCCCCTGAATGTTTTTAGGCCATTGGCCCATACGGTTGCCCAGCCTGCATTCAACGCGCTATATCCATCAGACGAGAATGCATTTCCGATCAAAGAAAGAAAAAAGTCGAGCATTAGATTCTTCCATCACAAATGCATCTAAGCAAATGATTCTCATTCCCTTGTGCAGGTATACTAAGCAGAAACTCGAGCTCCATCAGGGCCACTTTTTTTTTTTTTTTGGAGCTACCGCAGGCTTCCCAAACAAAACACACATATATTCCCAGAAATTTATGACTATGAGAAAGTAAAACTTACAAAAAAGATGAGGGGACATGAGACCGTCAGCCTCACCTGATAACGGGGTTCCACAGAGCACGTACGTGAGCATCTTTGTATTAAGTTATTTATTTATTTGCTTGAGGACACATATATGCGAGTCACTCTGAGCCACCGCTTTCGCTGGGGCAGTGTAGAGCGGCGCGAGCTTGGTGAGAAGCGAAGTAAGAAGGAAAGTAGAGATGGGCAGCGGTGGTGAGGGTGAGGAGACGACGGTGCCATTGCTGGAGAGGAAGCCCGCCGTGGTGTACTCCAAGGGATGCCCGGGGTGCGCCATCGACCGGAAGAAAGCAGAGTGTACAGGGATCCCGTACATGCTGTTCTTCCATATCTGGATCATCAATCTCGTTTCGAGTATGCACACTTCTTGCTTCTCCCGATCCCAATTGTTCACCGCATGGACCTCCACGGCCATGCTGAGACGGGATCTATTTGTGTTTTGCCTGCTACTTTGCTGCTCTGCGTCTCATGGAACTAAACATTGCGGGCACTGTAGCTAGATCATTGTGGTTGCCTTGCCTGAATCAATATAGTATAGAGTTAATATCATGACATGGTTGCCTGAAGTAGAGGAGTAAGGTCTCGAAATGTTGATAGATACCTGAAATGGACTTCACCTAAAGTTTGGGGGATTAAAGTGAGACCTTTTTCCCATGCCACCGTCCCCAGTCACCCCAGAAAATCGGACAGAACTTTATTTTACTATTAACACGTCAACGGCATGTCATTAATGCCTTGTTTTCTGTACCGTACTTTATGTCTCTATACTTCTTGTTACTACCATTGTTCCACTTATGATTGCATTTGTAACATTCTTTATTACTAACTTTTTATTTCATTTGTATTTTAGGTTTGCCCATATTATCGATATATCCTTTCTTATACTTCATGGTATGTACATCTCACTGTAAAATGCTAAGCGCCATCATTGATATTGTGCACGTAGTACAAATTTCTGGGTGTTCTAGATTTTTGACGTTGCAAATCTGAGGTTGCATTGGTTTTGTAGAGTTTTTACTGTCATCCATATTAGAATACTTTAGGATATACTCCCTCCGATCTTTAATCGTTGTCTGTTGACTTTTTGAGTTTGTTTTTCACCATTTTTCTTATTTAAAAAAAGTGTAATATATTTTCTCATAATTTGTTTTATTACTAAAGAATTTTGAAGCATAACTTATAATTTTGCATATTTGAGATAATATTTTGAATAAAATAAATGGTCGAAAGTAACTCAAAAAGTCAATAGCAACATCAATTTAAGAACGGAGGGAATAAGTATTTTGCACTCTGCCATTTTTAGAAATGATAGTTTTGAATTAAGAACTGCATAGTCTTTAGAGGAAATACGTATATATGAAGTGCAGTTTCCTTTTCGGCTATCAATACAACATGTGTACACGCCCCGTATGGGACAATTTATTTAATAGATCCATCCTTCTTACTTACGTAATTGTTATCTCAACAACAGATAAAAGACTTGCATATTTCCAAAAAAGTGGAAGATATTGGATTTTTTGCAGGTTTAGTAGGTGAGAACTTCTTATTTAAAATTTACATATTTGTAATTAATTGTTCTTTAACACCCTTTTTGTTCACTGACACATTCCTAATTTCTTGAAGGTGCTTCATACATGCTTGGTAGAGCTTTGACTTCCATTTTTTGGGGGGTAGTGGCAGATCGAATAGGGAGGAAGCCAGTTATCATGTCAGTATTTTTCATTTAACGTTTTATATCCAACTGAATTGAATCAACCAAATGATTAATGTTCTTGATATAGCTAGTTATGATTCTTCATGGCCTATCTCTGATTATTGGTGTCCTTTTAAATGTTCAGGCTTGTATTCAATACTTTGTTTGGATTGAGTACTCACTTTTGGATGGCATTACTTACACGGTTTCTTCTTGGTTCCTTAAATGGCGTACTTGGCCCAATGAGAGTAAGACGACTCCATGAATTGAACTTGTCAGGGTTACTCAAGTGTTACAGGTAGTGACAAGGCACTTGATGTTTACAGGCTTACGCTGTTGAAGTTTGTCGATCAGAGCATCAAGCAATTGGATTGTCTCTTGTATGTAATCAATATTATAATTTCACTATTTTTTAATGCAACGATTCATATCATGACACATTTACTATCTCTTTGAGTAGGTTAGCACATCGTGGGCAATGGGCCTTGTTATTGGGCCAGCTATTGGAGGATACCTTGCACAGGTGCCCATGAAAATTGTAGTGAATGTTTTGTAACAAATTTCGTAGTGACATTGGAGTTCTCTAACTTTTATTTATGTACGAATGTTACTCTGTAAAAATTTTCACTTCCGTAGCCAGCAGAAAAGTATCCCTTTTTATTTCCGGTGAACTCATTCCTTGGAAGGTATATTTATTATATTCACTATGCATATTATGTTTTAATCTGTTTATTTAGTTAGTAATTTGTCCTAAGCTTTCATAGGTACCCATACTTCTTGCCTACTATATGTATATCGGTTTTGTGCTGTTTCATTCTACTAAGCTGCATATGGCTTCCGGTATGTGCACTTAAGAAGTATTGTTATTTTGTACTTCAACAGAAAGTTTTCATTTTGATTTAATTTTGCTTCCTTTTGTGTGTATGGTCATGTCGTATCTAACAATATATTAACTAATAATGTGGACATGAGTTAACTAAAAAGTCCATTTGAACCATGACGATTTTAAAATGTCATCTTCAACCAAATAAAAAAAAAACCTCTCAAGTTATCCTACTCATCTTGCAGGACTAGGCATTCATCTCAAGAAGTTTCATGACATCGTTAGAATTCCATTTTTGTACATTACACCAAAATTCATTAATATGGTTATTGAATGTATATATAGTATGGGGCATTGGCGTTTTTACCCCTGGTTTCAAATCTAATTGTGATTTTACCCCTCGTTTTTCAACTTTGCGATTTTACCCTTGAAATTTCAAAACGAAGACAAAGTTTGCCCCTTCCAGGGGTAAAATCGCAATAAAAATATTGCGATTTTACCCCTGGTAGGGGCAAAGTCACGCTTCAATTTGAAAAACCAGGGGTAAAATCGCAAAGTTAAAAAACGAGGGGTAAAATCGCAATTAGCTTTGAAACCAGGGGTAAAAACACCAAATTCCCATATAGTATTGCCTGCTACAAACGTTCAAGTTCTCTTCAGCCCATGCTAATTTGGTTTAAAATATGTCTTACAAATATTGCAGGAAACACTTCATACGCATGAATCAGGAAAACAGAGAGATCAAGAAAATGAGTCTTTAACCGAGCATTTGGCCACTGATTCTGTAGAATTTGATGAGCAGCAAATTAGTTTAACTACAAAAAGGAACTTGTTTACTAATTGGCCGTTGATGTCATCTATTACTCTCTACTGCATAGCCTGCTTTGATGATATGGCTTATTCAGAGGTACTGATCTTTTATATTTCTTTAAATATATCCTGCTTCATCGTGCTTAACTAATGAAAATCGCTTCTTCGAATGGCAAAAAGAGTGCTTTTTTCATTTCTTTAACTGATGTACTGTAGACATATACAAAGATAATATTATTACTTAACTCTGCCTTTCATTTAGGAAACTGTAGGCATATTTTTATTTTTAATAAACATAAGAATTAAAAGGTCGGGTTGTTAAAGTAAAATTTACACATAACAACTTATTAAAAAGCACAGGAGATGAACACATTTTGAAAACAAGTTAACTAAACTTTTCATTACATATAACTACTTAATGATACAAAATATACAAGGCCATGAAAAAAAGTACAGGTGGAATGCGTATGTACATGGGCAATGTCACACCCCAAAATTTCTATTTTGGGATGTGAAGCCTTTTTCTTTAGTTTTTAAAGCTTTTGTTGAAAATAAAATGTATTTGCTTTATGTGATGAAAAATAAATTTATAAAATTATAGAATAGGTTAAGGATTTTTTTTTAGGTTGGATAAATCCTTGTTTAATCTCTCCAATTTTCATCGTCATCATATATCCCATTAATATTTCTAGACGCCGTTCAATCCCATCTCTCTCTTATTCTACCTACAAAGAGGCATTCTATATTTATTCCATTTATTGCGTTCAGTCAAAAGGAAAGAAAATGAGCATTAAACATCGAATTAATGCATTTTCCATCATATTTCTCTCTTTCCTTCCTTTCTCCCACCAACCTCACCCCTCCTATAAATTCCAGCACCTCCCCCACGTCCTCCCCACCCCCACAAACACTCACCACGCCGCCAGGCTGCTGTCACGCCCCGTCGCTCTCGCATCCAGCCATGCCACCGCCGATTGGCATTGGCGTTCCCGACGATCTACCCAACGGATTGAAGCCAAATTTCACCAGCAGGTGCACCTCAACTTCCTCTACATCATATCCAAATTTGGTGGGCAGAGGAGGTTTGAATTCTCCAGGATCTTCATCTCAATGACAGTTTCTCCCTGATCAGGATCTGTCCAGCGAGCATGATGGTAATGGAATCCCTATTCTTGCCAATTCGCTTGCTTATTTGTCTTCCCGACCATACCAGACTGTGTTCCACCAAATCATCTTTCATTCCGCAGGAGGGCTCCTTTTGATCTATTCCCGTGCCTCCAGGAACACGATGCCGCCGTCACCTGTGTCTGCACGACCTCATCACAATACAACTGATCGATCTCTTTTTCAGGTGAACTCATGCCCTAATCATCATGTCCCTGTTGTGTTCCACATCATTAGCCATACTATTTAAAAACCTTGTCCTGAAATATGCATCCAAATAATGGGAACGCGCATGTTTTCTCATTGTCTGTGCACAGCCTTTCTGTGCAATTTTCAGAAAAACCTTCTTACTTGAATTGCTCATATCTTTTTGTTGGTATCTCCGATTTAGGTGATTCTTATGCCTAAATCTTCATTGAAACATAATCTATCCAACCATAGTGTTTTTATGATGTGCTTTTACTCTGGTTTGTTGTTTTTAAAGTTGTTTTATCCGTTATAGAACTGTATCACTATTTATGTCGCTACATGTATGATAAAACAGATCCTGGCATACATGTAGAATGTGCCCGATTTATGCATATAAAAATCGGGTGTGACAGGCAAGGACCACAAGCGTACGTGTAGGGTGCCCCATCCAAAGTCAACTTATATCGTAGCACCCTCGTTATACATGCAGTGCAGAAACACATCATACACGCTTATCCTCTTATCTCTACTTTGTACGTATGTGTATATATATGCATTGTTATTTGTTATAAATACCTGAGTTTACAATTGGTCTCAATCTACATTCTCACTATGTCAAAACCTATCCTACCAAAACAACATCCTGGACACAACGACAAACACAGCTAGTGATTTTCGCCCATCGCCTAGAACTCTTAATCAGTAACGTACCTTTAGTGCTGGGTTGACTTGCCCGTTACCTATTTCTCTTTACCCCTTACCTATAAGTTATTCTAACATAGCATTATGAGTCCATTCTACAAGTCTTGATGTTGATGCCTATATTGTAGCCTGATTCCGTTTTTCAATGTTTCAATGTAGCTAGTTTCTTTGATGCCATGTATGATTTCTTCAATTTACGTGTAGATATTTCCTATATGGGCTGAAAGTGACAGAAGCTATGGCGGACTCAGTATGTCATCCGAGGATGTTGGTCAGGTACTTGCAATCACAGGTACATATATATTAACTTTTTATATCGTATACTATGCCCTCACTTTTTTGTGTGACTTAGCTAGCAGGTAGGAGGTAGCAATTGGGCTTCCAATTAAATATACAGTGCATGAAAGTTACTCACCAGAACAGCCTGTCTTTTGGTGCTCAGCATCAATAGATACTTCGATAAGATTTTGTCCACGCTGTGTAGCTATAACATAAGTTGAAGGGAAAATAGCAAAAACACACTTCCAAGGGCGTTTTACATAGATCCACCTCATACAAGAAATTTTGTTCCAGTCTTCCTACCGAAAGCGTCCATGTGTTTCCATATTTCCCCGAGATGGAAATTTTGTTTAATAGCAAGCTAGATGTAAGTTGGTTTTTGCAATTCTTCCTAAATTTAATTGAGGAGTTACGTAGGTATTTATAAGTTGATAGTAAGCTTTGTGTCTCAACCAAAGATAAAGTTATAGCACAAGAGACAAAATAAAGTTATATGTCAAAAATGCTGAAACAACATTGCCACTTAAATTAAATTAAAATAACATCATGTGTAATAATCATTACTATAACACAGGTCATATTTATAGTTTCCATCTCTTCTTTTAATTTATAGGCGCTAGTATTCTTTTGTATCAAACATTTCTTTATCCTCATAAGGTGAAAGCTCTGGGACCAATCAATGCTTCACGTGTCACGGCTGTGAGTACACGTTACCATAGTTTTCAGAGCTTTTCAATGTGAACTTGAATTTCAGTTGAAAAAGAATTGACATATTATCATTAATTTTGCAGATTTTATCCATGATTCTTCTTTTTACTTTCCCACCAATGGCACATCTCTCAAAGTCATCGCTGTCAATAGTTTTGACAATTGTTTCAGTGCTGAAAGCAAATTTTACAGTGAGTACCACAGAACCAAACATTATGCATGCTGCTTGAAACGTCAATTTATAGCCTGAGAGACGGACAATTCTTCTGTTTCTTTTATCATTACAAGGGTCAAACAGTAAAGGATGTTCGTTTAAAAAAAAACATTTTCATTTTGATTTTTTGTTGGTATCCTTTCATTAAAAAGACTCATTTGTATGAGCAATATCTTTCATACTGCACAGTTACAATTGTTTACAAACGCAGCACATATTTAAAATATAAAGGGTCCTGCTAATGTTATAATGAATATTCTCCATATGATGGAGACATTGCAAATCCATGCATGGATCTTTCTGAATCTTTTCTCACATCAACTGTTAATGTATTCATATTAGGTTACTATTGTCACATCCTCTGTCATTCTTCAGAACAACTCTGTCGTATGTGCCTTTAGATTCTATTTGAAATGCACCACCTATTTTACAGCACATTCTTAAGACATTTCTCTGTTAAAAATAGACTCAATATCAAAGAGGGGCTGCAAATGGCTTAGCAAACACTTTGATGTCCTTTTCCAAGGCACTGGCTCCAGCAGGGGCCGGTATAATGTAAGTACAAATAGCTATATACATTCTCTTAGAATGGTAGAATTTTCAATTTTGTTCTAGAGATTTGAACTGATAAAATAGTGTTCCTTTCAATATTTAGCTATGTTATTTAGTAACAACTGTACCACTCACAATTTATATATACTGGCAACAGTTTAGCGCACTAAAAATAGCTAATATTGCGACATCCAATTGAAAAGGTGGTCTAGTTCTATTAAAATGCATTCAAATAAAAATGTGTGCTACATATACCTCCTTTGAATTTAGAGTATAGAACTGATCCCCTCAATGAGTAATTTATATATTCTTTTTCCATAAAATGATCAAAATGTTATGGATTGTATGAATAGAATTTTATTACTTATAACTATATGATAGCTGATACCTGATGTGAAATGGATTATTTTCGGATTATGAGTACCATGCTACTGGTACATCACAAGGACCTACTTGACCTCATACTGATATGTCAATGCAGGTTTTCCTGGGCGCAAAAGCGTCAGCATTCTTTCTTCTTTCCAGGTAAATGTGCAGATTAATATTACAGTAAAGTGAGTGAAGAGAAATACTACCATAGTTCTTAAATATAAACATATGTTTCACAATACTTAACATCTCTGACTTTTACTATTCATGTTTTCAGTGATAATATTTTTTAATTGTTTAATTAAGTAAAACAAAAAATAGTATCAATATATTCAGTATCAAATGTATTTTACACATCCCATATGTTTTGGGATGTCAGAAAAAATATATGCACAAAAGACACGTGGTAAATATAAGGAAAAATTCGGCGTTGGACACTCTTCATTGTTGGTATTTGCTATAGGACACTACTCAATGTTAGTTTTGCCAATAGACACTATAGAAGTGTGGTTATTCGGTAATAGACACTAAAGACATTAGAATAATAATTATCTGGAATATGGGTGAGAGAAAATTTTGCAAATGACCATACTACAGCCATTTACTGAATTGAACTAGACAAAGATGAACCTTACTCCATTGATCAAACTGGAAATGAACCGGTGACGCTAGGCTGATATTGGTAGCACGGCTTGATTTTTTTAATACATATGACATATTATTAACAAAGAAATATGGTCGTGTGGTCAGATGTGCTAATACTGTTGTAAGGGCAGTTTGGTCATTTGCAACATCATCTCTCTCCTCTATGCAAAGAATGTCATATTCTAATGCTTTGAGTGTCCATTAGCTAATTGCCACAACTATATAGTGTCCAATGGCAAAACCAAACTTGAGTAGTGTCCACTAGCAAAAACCAACATTGAAGAGTGTCCACGAGCAAATTTTGCCTAAATATAATGAATACATACGTCAAAGTTGACAATTATTTTGAAACACATGTCATTGTAAATGACGTATAGAACACCTAATTCAGTTTAAATTGAGCCATATTTTTTCCCTAATTTAAGAATTTAAGATTCTGTTGAATTATAGTTCAGATGTGCCACCTTTATTGAATCCAGCCACCATCCTTTTTTTTTTGAAACACAGTATAGACATAGACACTCATATACATGTACGAGTAGTTACCCATATAAACACAAACATGCACACCCTACACGGCTACGAGAGATTGGGATTTAGGAAGTCACCATAGACGTCTTGCTATCCACAAGACCACTTGAGGTACACCATCTTACTGGATGTAACTTTCGTATAAACAAAATCATTTTTGTATATCATCCTCTAGTTAGAATCATCGCCTCTTTGAAAGTTAAGACTGGGCCAGCCTATGATAAATCCCAGCCCTCATATTTGACTGTGCATAAGGTCTGATATAATTCATGAGCCGGCACAACCGTTTAAACAGGCATGTTGCCCTCATTTTATTTTGATCAGGCTGTAGCATCTAAAAGTGAGATCCAATCCAATATATAGCTTCAAAAACAGATATAATAGTCCTATTTGTCCTATTTTAGCAAGCTTCAAACGACGGTCCATGGTGGACCAGGGCGAGGGACGACAATGCATGGCCGGAGCATCGCCAGAGATGTGCGATCTCGCTACGAGCATCGGTTTGCAATGAAAATAATATGGGGAGAAAGAGGAGGAGATGGAAGTTCTCACCATGAGGTCTGGTCGGGAAAGGGAGGCCGGAAGAGGGCGCGCGACGGTGAGGAGAGGCGGCGGCTCGTCGGCGACAACGAGAGGAAGCTGCGGGCATCGGAGCTTGACGAGCAAGGACGCAGAAGGAGCGGCGCGTCTGGGCGAGGCTCGGTGCCCGGTCGGGAAGGTCCGGGGCGGCTTGCTTGGCCGTCTCCTCGAACTCGAGGTGGCGGCGTCAATGGCGGCGGCGGTGCTGGCCCGTGAGGGGTCGCGCGAGGCGGCGGAGTCATGGAAACGGAGCATGGAGGCCCAAGGGGAGTCAGGGGTACGTACGCACGCCTAGGGCGGCGGCGGTAGAGCGGCGGTCTACGGTGCGGCTGGCGGCGCGCTAGGGCTTGGCCGGGCGGTGGCGATGGAGCTGAGCCAGGTGGGCCGCGGCGGTAGCTGGGCTGGCAGCAGGGCGAGCTGAGCCGTGCTGGGGAGGAGAAGGTCGGCCCAAGCGGGAGATAAAAAAGGAGAAGGAAAAGGATGAGCTGGGCCAAGATGGATTCGGCCCAGAGACCAGCTTAGGTTTTTACAGATTTCGGATCAGACAATATTAAAGGGAAAAATTGACAAAGAGAGGAATAAAATAGGAGAAAATGATAGAAAATTCAGCAGAAGATTATCAAGGAATTATCCAACCATTAAATTCCTTAACCTATTTAATAGTTTTAAAAATGCATTTTTCATCACATAAAACAAATTTATTTTATTTTCCATCAAAAGCTAGCACTAATGGTGAAAGGGGTCTTGGCCTAGTGGTTAAGGCACCCGGGTAGCACCTTTGATGTCCTGGGTTCGACTCCCGGTGGGAGTGAATTTCTAGGATTTAATGGTATTTGTGTTTTCAACGGTAGGCGACGTGGCCGTCAACAGCGAGGCGCCAGTGGTGACTTCGTCAATCTGAAGGATTTACCGTCTCAGTCTTTGAAGATGCTCATAGAAGTAGGGTTTGCCTATGTGCATTTATAGGGGGTGAGTGTGCGTGCGTTGTGAGTGTCTGAGTTGTACCATGTAATAAAAAAAAAGTTAGCACTAATGCTTCACATACCAAAATAGAATTTTTAGGGGTGTGACAATCTGGATTGTTGTACTTTATTGGGAGTCTCTTGGAGATGCTCTATGATATCCAATAAGTTTATGGAATCAATTTTATAGAAGTCTCTTGGAGATGCTCTATGATATCACGAGACTAGTTCTTCCTGAGATCTGCATCCTCCAGCCACCACGCCATGAGCAACACCACCAAAAGCGTCGTCAGCTCTCACCAATGCTGCGCTCAGCTCCTCCTCCCAACCAACGCTCGGAATGCCCTCCTCCCCTGCATATAGGACCCTTGTTTGTGATCAGGTTAAGACAAATATGGGATGCCAATTAATTGGAAGTCCCACACATGCATCCAAGCAAATGATCCTCACTCCTGACAACAAGTTGAAGCTCCACAGGGCAACACGATTTCTTTTATAGAGCTACGGCAGGCTTCCAAACAAAAAAGATTATATATTTGTCAGAACTTGATGGTTAATAAAATTTACTACAAGTTGGCGGACATGGCATCGTTAGCCGCACCAAATAACGAGATTCCACCAAGAACGTAGGTGAGCATCTTTATAGTGACTTTATTATGTGTGCTTACGAACAGGTCTATTTGAGTCACTTTGAGCCACCGCCTTTCCTGGGGCAGTGATAGAGTGGCGCGAGCTAGGTGAGAAGGAAAGCAGAGATGGGCCGCGGCGGTGAGGGTGAGGAGACGGCGGTGCCGTTGCTGGAGAACAAGCCCCCCGCGCTGTATTCTGAAGGCTGCCCGGGGTGCGCCATCGACCGGAGGAAAGCAGAGTTTAAGGGGATCCCGTACATGTTCTTCTTCCATATCTGGATCATCAATCTCGTCTCAAGTATGTGCACGTCTCGCTTTTCCCCGATTCCAGTTCATCACTGCATGGAACTCCACGACCATGCCACATGATCTATTTGTATTTTGCTTGCTACTTTGCTGCTCTGCGCCCTCAGACTGACTCCAACAACAATAGCTAATTTGAACAGGCAAATGGAGTTTTGGCTCCCGTGTACAGTAAAAAAATGGACATCCTTCGGTGATGAACTCCAACAGCTATTGCATTTTCGTTGGGAATCCTTCGCGTGAGCAGAGGCCGCGCGTCCGTCTCTCTCATTTCCGATCGCCATGGCCGCCACCACTTGAAGTGCCCCGTCCAGCCGTCACACTCCACCGCAGCCTGCGAAAAAGCCATCCCCAGACGCAGCTCCACTTGCTCTATCTTTGAAAAGAACACGAACACCAATCCGTGCAACGAGCTGAGAGTAATTGAAGAAGAACTCTGACGAGATCGCCGATGAACCACCTCGGCTTCACTGTGAAATTCGTCCTTCACAGTGAGCCACAATCTCTCATTCTTCTTTCAGTGGATGTGCAACTCGTTGTAGAATCTTTCTGACCCCTTTTCTCTTTGATTTCTCTGAATAGATCGTCGGAATCCTATTTTTCCCCAACGTTGCTCGCCCCGCGCACGCGCGACGCCGCTCTGCCCGCGCCTCCACGCGCCCTGCCCCGGCTGCGGCAGCAGGCAAAGGTTCACGCGCTGCTTCATGGACCGCCTCGCCCTTGCCGCGTCGCGCCGCGCTCGCCCACGCCGCCGCGCGCGCCGCGTCCCCCGCCTCATCGTCCCGCGCGCCGCACACGCCCGTGCCGTGCTCGCCCTGCGCGCGGCTGCTCCAACGGCGTGCGCACGCCCCGCTCCCCCGCACGCACGTGCACGCGCCCCGCCGCAGCCCCGTCCGTCGCGACTCGACGCCCCACACGTCCCGCGGCCTCGCCTCCCTTCGCGCTTGCCCTGCGCGCCGCAAGCTCGCCGACGTGCCCCCAACTCGCCGCCGCGCACTGCCCCGCGCCACACCGCTCAAGCGCTGCGCCAAGTCGCCCGCGCCGCCCCGCGCACGCGTCGCCCTGCATTTCTGTGAGCTCGCCATCGCCGCCATTCGCCGTATGTCGCCGTCTCGCCATTAAATTCTCCCCGACTAGTGAGAATTTCTTCGATTCCCTACGCACCAAGCTTCACACCTCGCTCGTGCACCTCCCTGACGTGGTCGCGCCTCTTTTCGGCAGCCAAGCTCGCCGGAAACTCCGTCTTCCCCACCGCCGACCGCTGGACCGAGCAACCTCGACGACGAGCACTACTCCGCCGCGGCTCGCCCCATGCCGCGCGCCGCCGCACGCCTCGCCTTGCTGGCCCCGCGCGTAGCGCCGCCGCACCTCGCGCCCTGCTCGCCCTGCCGCAATTCGGCCCGCGCGCCGCGCTCCGCCCCGCGCCGAGCGCCGCCGCGCCCTGCTCGCCCCGCGACTCGCTCCGCCCCGCGCCGCCCACGCCCCGGCGCCAATGCTGTGGCCCCCGTAAAATGCATAGGAGGAGAGAGGGAAGCTAAAAATGGACGAGCGTTTGCATGGTCTGTTGGAGGAAAGATCGTTGATGCACAGTGCACTCCGACATGCATATATGCATTTGGCCGCCGCCGTTGGAGTTAGCCTCATGGAGCTAAAATTGGCTGGTACTACTGTTGCTAGATCATCTTATTCTGCAGTACAGTAAGTGCGTATATATGCACTGTTGCCAATTAATTGGAAGTAATACAGTACAAGGTTTTCAGCGGCATCTGTGTATCACATTAGTATAGAGTTAATCATGATATGGGTGCCTTAAGTCAAGGGGATTAAGGTCTCAGAATGTCGATATATACGTGACTTTACCTAATTTGGGGGACAAACTTGGGTGCTTTCCCCATGTCACCGCCATTTGTCACCTCTCACCCCAGCTCTCTATATATATCCTTAAAATTAAAGTTCGCCATCAACCAATGATTGATATATACTATTAACTCACCAATCGCATGTCCTTATTAATGCCTTGTTTCTTGTACCACTCTTTATGTACCTTTACTTGTTTCTGCTACCTTGTTACATTTATTCTGCATTGTACATTGTTCTTTTCTAACTTTCTGTCCTGATTGTTTCAGGTTTGCCCATATTATTGATATATCCCTTCTTATACTTCATGGTACATATGGCGCCATCAAAGACACTGTGCTATTGTGCTTCTTGGGTGCTCTCGATTTTGGATTCTGCAAATCTTAGGTTACATTTGTTTTACTGAGGTTCTACTAACATCCATGATAATATGGGCATTTTGGGATCTATGCATTTTGCATTCTTGTCTTTCTATAGGTGATTGTTAAAAATTGAGGATTATGCATCATCTTTAGAGGAAATACGTAAATATGAAGTAAAGTTTTTTGTTTTCCAACAATGAATATAATATGTGTGCACCTGCACATGGGCTACAATTTATCTATTGTCCATCCTTCTGACCCGTGTAATTGTTTCAACAACAGATAAGAGACTTACATATTGCCAAAAGAGTGGAAGACATTGGATATTTTGCAGGTTTAGTAGGTAAGAACTTTTGAGTAGTGTAAATATTTTAGGTCAAATATTTATTTTTGCAACTAATTGTTTCTTCACACCCTTATTTTGTCAATGACATATTCCTAATTTGTTGTAGGTGCTTCATACATGTTTGGCAGAACATTAACCTCCGTCTTTTGGGGGGTAGTAGCAGATCGAATTGGAAGGAAGCCAGTTATTGTGTTTGGAATTGCATCTACGTCAGTATTTCAATTCATTGTTTATATCTAACTGAATTATATACCAACGATTAGGATCATCAATTTAACTAGTTATAATTCTTCATGGCCTATCTCTAATGATTTGTGTCCTTTTAATTATTCATAGGATTGTGTTCAACACTTTATTTGGATTGAGTACGCATTATTGGATTGCACTATCTACACGGTTTCTTCTTGGTTCTTTAAATGGCACACTTGGCCCAATAAAAGTAAGATGACTACATGATTTGAATTTGTCGGTTTGCTCAAGTGTTTAGTAAGTGACATGGTACTTGATGCTTACAGGCTTACGCAATTGAAGTTTGTCGACCTGAGCACCAAGCAATTGGATTATCCCTTGTAAATTATGAATATTACAGTGGCATAATTTTCACCATTCTTTAATTAATGAAACACAATTATTTTCATGAAAGTTATTTTATATTTGATTAGGTTGGCACATCATGGGCAATGGGTCTTGTTATTGGACCAGCTATTGGAGGATACCTTGCACAGGTGCATGCGTATAAACTTTTTACCGGATTTTTGCGATGAATTTCATAGGGATATCTGAGTTCTTTGACATTTACTTATGCACAAACATTACTACATCACTTTTATTCACTTTCACAGCCAGCAGAAAAATATCCCATTTTCTTTCCCGTGAACTCATTCTTTGGAAGGTATATACATTTGACATGCATTTAATTATATTATATCAACTGTTTTCAGTTTAGTAATTCTTCCTAAGCTTTTATAGGTACCAATACTTCTTACCTACTTTATGTATATCGGTTCTCTGCTTCGTCGTTCTAGTAAGCTGCATATGGCTTCCGGTATGTATAATTAAATACAATTTCTTCACTTACCTTATTTTGATTTCATCAATTACCATATAAGTAGATACAGTTGGAGAAGGTCAAGCCAGTTTTGCATAAAGTAAATTTACTAGCAGTTTGCAAGACGACAGTTTTAGCACATCATCAGGAGATAATTGAATCCTTTTATCAAGGACAATAGAGAGGCCTGCTGAAGACATGTATACTACAGCAAAACTAAGTTACAAAATGTTGGTGATACACGACCATGCATGGAATATTACTTTCCCAAAAGTAACAGAAAAATAATCTTCACCAGTACACAACGAATTGTTCTTTTTTATAAGTCTTCATCAATCTTTGTTGGATTCCTTACTTAAACAGATAACTTATGTAAGGGAAGGTTGTGATTTGATTTTTTTTAGATCAAAGGTTTCCCCTGCTTTATTTAAACCAACATCAGGTTCGGTACATTTGCAACATCATTTGGCTGCATGCCGTCACGCACATTTGGCTCCTAAACAGCCAACTCTTGTAAAAACTCACCCATACTGATTACATTAGATTTATTCAAATCACCCGCCCATGCTAACATGGGGAACTTCTGATTCTATTGATGCAATAGAATCAGAAGTTCCCCATGTTAGCACCGGCGGGTGACTTGATTAAATTTTGCTACTTTTATATCCATGGTCTTCTACAAAGTACATTTGAACAAAGAAGATTTTAAAATGTCTCCATCATCTATGAAACACTATTATGTTGTCCGGAACATCTTGTAGGCATTCATATAAATAAGTCGCTTATATAACATCACATTATTATACTTGCATTTATTTATGTTACACTAAAAATAGTTAGTATAAGTTTGTTGAATTTAAAGTATGGACTGCAGCAAATTTTCATGCACTCTTCATCCCATATGGCTTATCATGTAACATATACTAATTTGGTTTTAAATGTGTTTTAAATACTGCAGGAAACACTGCATATGCATGCATTGGTAAAACAGGGAGATCAAGAAAATGAATCTTTCACTGAGCATTCGGCTACTGATTCTATAGAATTTGTTGAGCAGCAAATTAGTTCAACTACAAATAAGAACATATTTAAGAATTGGCCGTTGATGTCATCTACTATTCTCTACTGCATCGTCTGCTTTGAGGATATGGCTTATTCCGAGGTACTTCTTCTCTTTTCTTAAATAAATCCCTGCTTCGATGTAACATCCCAGCCTGGAATACGGCTCTAGGCCCGTACTCTTACGCTTTCGTCCTCGCTTCGCGTAAAAGGGTTAACCCGGTTATTACTGTATTTCCGGACCGGGCTTTTAAGCTGGTCTTGCTCCACACCATCTACTGATATGGGACTAATTCGCGACGCTACAGGCTTTTAAGCTGGTCTTGCTCCACACCATCTACCGATATGGGACTAATTCGCGACGCTACAGTGCTCCGCGCTGCTACAGTAGCCATCGTGCTACAGTAACCCGAACACACATGCACCCGCTTTTGGGCCGAAATTCTCTTGGGCTGGGCCATGATCTCACATTCGCCTTGCTTGAGTAATGAAAATAATGGGCATATATATTTGAACAGGTGTGAAAGGGGTCTTGGCCTAGCGGTTAAGGCATCCGAGTAACACCTTTGAGGTCCTGGGTTCGACTCCCGGTGGGAGCGAATTTTCTAGGATTTAACGGCATTTGTGCTTTCAGCGGTAGGCGACGTGGCCGTCGACAGCGAGGCGCCAGTGGTGACTTCGGGAATCTGGAGAATTTGCCGACTCAGTCTTCGAAGATGCTCATAGGGGTAGGGTTTGCGTATGTGCGTTCATAGGGTTGAGTGTGCGTGCGTTGTGAGTGTCTGAGTTGTACTGTGTAATTTCTCAAAAAAAAAAAAATATATATATATATATATATATATATATATATATATATATATATATATATATATATATATATATATATATATATATATATTTGAACAGGTATACAATGTTAACTAAGCATAGAACATGAAGAGTGATTCTTTCATTTCTTCGACTGAAGTACTGACAAATAAATATGTTAGGAAAACTTACCATTAAAGGTGAACACGCATTGACAAACTATTAAAAAGCACAAGAGGTGAACATGTATTTTTTCTCGAACACGCAGGAGAGCTGCGTATCATTGTATTAAGAAGAAAGAGGTGAACATGTATTGACAAACTGGAAATGGTTCAAGTCTAAAAGATTATTCTTGATACAAATAATTTGGTCATAGCCGCCAATTCCGCATATATAGTGCAGCAGTATGATAGGATTATAACTCCGAGTCGTCTATCGTCAAGAGATTGTGAAGTAGGTGCATAAACTGAACTTTGGAATCTTTTTTTACGTGTCCCAAGCTCTTGACACGACAGGTGACTTGGCAGGCCTCCCGCAGCGAGTTTTGACAGGCCCCACCACCTCCTGCGGTTGACGGAACAGGGCGGACCAGCATCCTGGCATCTGCCCTGTTTGCTCCTAGGTCTAGCTAGTTAGGTCTTTCGCAGTGGTCACTTCTACCTGTTTTTTGGAACGTGGCGTTATGGGATATAATTATCTACAAGTTTTGATCACTTTCTTGTTATTGGATTCTATTTTTCAATGTTTCGGAGAGTTAAATACTTTGAGGCCACTAATGATTACTTCAAATTACTTGTAGATATTTCCTCTATGGGCAGAAAGTGATAGAAGCTATGGCGGTCTCAGTATGTCATCTGAGGATGTTGGTCAGGTACTTGCAATTACAGGTATATATATTAACTATTTGGTCTATTATGCCTGTACTACTTTGTGTGAGCAAGGTAGCAGATATCAACACAGCTTCAAATTAAATATACTGTGAGGATACTGTCTACACTATGTAGCATTCAGTTCAGGAATACCTAGGTGTAAATATGTTTACTATAAAGTTTTGAGAGTGTCTCAAGCGAATACAAGGTTATGGCACAGTCCGTATATTCCTCAAAAAAACTGTAAATTTATAGATGAAAATTCTGAAACAGCATTGCTATAATCAGGAAGGCGAGGTAAATAAAAAATAAAAATTGACATCAACTTAAATAACCATTATCATATAACAGTGGTCATACTCATGAAGTTTCTATATGATCTTTTACAGGTGCTAGCATTCTTTTGTATCAAACATTTATTTATCCTCATAAGGTGAAAGTTCTTGGACCAATCAATGCTTCCCGTGTCATGTCTGTGAGTACTTTATCCCAATTTTTAAGAACTTTTCATTTTAAATTTGAATTTGAGTAGAAAAAGCATTGACATGTTAAGTAATACTGCAGATTTTATCGATGATGGTACTTTCTACTTTTCCATCAATGGCACATCTCTCAAGGTCATCGTTGTCAATAGTTTTGACAATTGCATCCACACTGAAAGCAAATGCAGTAGTGAGTACCCTCAGAACCACAAATTATGCCTCCGAGCTTGGAAACATCAATTGCGATCCTGATATCCACATAGTTATTTTGCTACTCTGTTCTTTAGAAGTGTAAGAGAGTAAACAATTTTCATATAAAATAAACAGTGTGTGGTTTCAACTTTTTCATTTCAAATAAAAAGTGTGGTTTCAATTAACAAAACTAATATATAGAACGATCTTTCATACTGAACAAATACATTTTTTTAAAAAAAACAAACGCTATGTACTAATGTCATTCTATTTGTTTTCTGTTTTCATATAATTGAGACATTGCAAATAAATGCATGTTTTCAGGATCCTTACTAACATCATCTTTTAATGTCTACATGTTAGATTACTATTGTCACGTCCTCTTTCATACTTCAGAACAACTCTGTGGTATGTGCCTTAGCATTCTATATAAAATGCATCATCCTTTTTATGAAAAATCATAAAAACATTCCTCTGTGAATAATAGACTCAAGATCAAAGAGGGACTGCAAATGGCTTAGCAAACACTTTGATGTCCTTTTCCAAGGCACTCGCTCCAGCAGGAGCTGGTGTAATGTAAGTAAAAAAAGCTACATTATACATTTTCTTAGAATTATCAAATTTAGATTTGTTCTAGATATTTAAGCTGATTACAAAATTCTGTCAACATTTAAGCTAATTTATTAGCAACGTTTTTTGCAAAACAAATGCTAATATAAGTTGGTATAGTTTTTTAAGGCATTCAAATATAAGTGCGCACTAGATATATGCCCCATTTTTACATTAATTTATAGGATAAATCTAATCCGCTCTCAATTGATGATACTTTTAATTTTTTTAGATAATGAATTGATACCTTTTACAACCTCATGTTGTTAGAATTTTTTTCTATACGATGGCCTAATTGTTATGGATGGCGATGACAGGAGTTTTATTACTTCGTCTGCAACATACGATGATCATCAAATGGATTATTTTCAAACTATAAAAAAACACCTTTCAACTGGCTGTACATAAAAAATATCTTGTTGACGTCATACTCGTGTCAATGCAGATTTACCTGGGCGCAGAAACGTCAGCATTCCTTCCTCTTTCCAGGTAAATGGGCAGATTATTGTTATCGGGAAGTGAGGGAAGAGAAAGCATCTCTTGGTTCTTAAATATATGATGTTTATAATGGCTAATTTAGTTCAACTTGATATATATAGTATTTAAGGTTATTTACGCATTTGAATAAAGAAAAAGCTGCTAGAGAAAAGTATTTAAAAGAACCATAAAAATTTCTTTTGTTAAAACACCAGATTCCATTATGTGGTAACAAGCAGGTGCACCTCATAATAACCGTGTTGTCCGTTAGTTGATCAACATGAAAATATTTGTGTTTGAACATGTAAGAGCATCATCAAGAGAGCCCCATAAACCTCCCAAAACAACCCCAAACTTTTCATAGCCCCAAAACTTCCTTCATTTGTAGCTACAAACAGGAAAAGAATTGCGTCCTCATGTTTCTTAATTTTTTTAAAATAATTATTTTTTTTTTACCCCAAATGTTGATGTAGCCCAATCAAAATTAATTTGATCCACTTTTAAGGAGGGACTGTTTTAAGTGGGAACAAAAATGACCCCTCATATTTTTTTAGTTGCCCCCAAAAACAAGTTTATGGAGCTAATTTTATGAGGTTCTCTTGGAGATGCTTTAAGAGCACTGCGTCCATGCTAGCTCTAGCTGCGCTCGATTCCCCAATTGATTTTTTAACCGCTGCGTATTAGCTCTAGTGGATCCAAACAAGGCAATTATCTATTCGCTACAAGGAAATCAGTAAACCTTATATATATACTTAGGGTAACCACAAAACTATTGTTTCATAGTTCGTCTCATGCGTAACAACGTAATCTAGACGGCCTATCAAACGTCCAGTACAATGGGTGATTGTTCTAGTTGTCTGGTTGTAATTGAATCTTTCTTTAATTTACGGATAAGCAAAGGAATATTTAAGAGTTGCATGGCAACTATTACTCATCCAATGGTGTGTAAGCCGTCTCATACTCCTAATTTTTAGCGCATTAGGTGGTCGCTTCGTGAAACAACCACATCTTTGTCTCACCGCCCTCTCTCTCTTTCACCCTATTAGAAATCTTACGTGGCGTTGTATGAAGGCTATGAGATTGTTTACGAATAGCATTTGTACCTACCCTTACTAGTCCCGCCACCATGCAAACAGAGTTGAGTTGTAGATACATTAATGATTCGTGTGTGGAACATCTATTACGCCTCAATGTCTCTTGGTGCCTCTTAGAAATTTCGCAGTTTGTTAATCCCTGCTACAGTTAGTGGCTAATTTTGAATAACAATTATAATTTAGCCTAATATGTCATTGTTATCTCAAACTATCACTTTGAATAATAATTATAATTTACCTTAATATGTCATCGTTATCTCAAACTATCACTTTCTACTACATTTGATCTTTTCACGTATTCCTGTATGTAGGTGACCAGATGGTGTTCCTCTTTGGGCATTATCGTGTTTATCGAATTCATTTGGACATTCAAGCCATTTTTAGTCGTGACGGGGCCATTGCCTTCAAGTTAATTAACCACCCTGCTGTGTAATATATTCAGAAGTCAGATGCCACGACAGCATATATACCTGATATGAGAACTGATGTTCAATTTGTGTTAGGAAGGAGAAATCATGAGAACCCTGGGTTATATAAAACAGTAAATCAATAAGAAAAATTGGCTATTTGTGACAGTTGTAATGGATCATTTGATCCTGTCGAATATATAGTTCAGATGTATCACCTTTATTCTCGCAAAAAAAAAAAGATGTGTCACCTTTATTGAATCCAGCCACCATCTTTTTTTTTTGTGAAACATGGTATAGACGAAAATACTCATATACATATACAAATAGTTACCCATTTGAACACAAACATGCACATCCTACACAACCTCCATGCTCCTTATTATATTCAAGTCACGTGCCATCATACCATACCCGATGTGAGAACTGATCTTCAATGTGCATTAGGGATGACAAATCATGAGAACCCTGGGCTATAAAACCCTTAATAAATTAGAAAAGAAATATTCTTGCGAAAATTGGAAAGGATAATTTGGTCACGCGGAAGATATAATTCGTTAGGGCCTATAGCTGAGTTGGTTAGGTGGCCTTAGTAGCACTTTTTAGGTCGTGTGTTCGACTATGAATTTTAGGTTGGGGTCAAAAAAAAAACCCTCGTCCCTCACCCTCGCAAAGCATAGGTCAAGGCCCGGCCAAAGTCAAGGTTGTATCAAATTTTAATTTACATAACATTAAGTTGATGAACAAGTGACATTAATTAGGGCCATATGTATGTGGTTTGATATGGACACTAAGGCCCTATTTGTTTCCGATTATAAGCCGCTTAACGATGGAAAAAAATCAAGAATCGCACCCAAACGGCGGGATTATTCCTTGCTTACCACAGACGCGGCGTCTCAGGCTAGTCCCAATGGTCGATTTCATTTTGTTGTTTCCAACATGCCACATCGTCTAAAATGATTTGAAACCATCAAAGAAACATCTCTCTCCAATGCTAAGTTTCATTTTTGTTGTTTCATAGGCAAGTAATGTTATTTAATTCTTGCATTATGATTGGATGGAAAGCTCTTGAAATAAAACTCAATGGCTTCAATGATGGTTTCACTAGGTTTCAAAGTTTTGAAAATAGTGCAACACTAGTTTCATCTAGATGAAACCACTTCCTTTTCTTTCTTCTTAAATCTCATGCCAACTCATCATCTTTGCTTATGTGGCACCTCATTTATTGAAAATGAAACTCCCATTGGGAGTAGCCTCAGCGAAGCGACTCGCACACGCAAAACTTGATTTTCTCCCACGCCCTTCCGAAGCCGCGTACGAGAGAATCGGTCTCTTTTCCCTCTCCTGCCCTCGCTCTCCCGTCCTCGACGCCCGCCTCGCTCCCATCGCGCCGCCGCCTCGCTCAAATGACGTCGCCGCCGCTTGCCTCGGCCCCAGCTAGGGCGGTTCTGCTCGCGCCGCCATGGAGCCGGAGGACAGGGGAGTCCCCTTTGCCCTGACGCTGCCTCCCCATCGTCCAGATCGACGACGCCGGCTCCCTCTGCTCGGAGGCAGCCTCCACGTCGCCCACTGATCGACCCCGACCCCAACGCCGGCTCCCTCTGCTCTGACGACCTCCCTGCCTCCTTGGCGTCATGACATCCAGACATCCACAAGCGCTCGCTACGTGTTTGTGCATATGCCTGCACGGTGCTACGTTTTCTTTCTTTCTTTTTGCCATAGGAATCGCATAGATTGGGAGCTCACTGATTAAATCAGGTGCATTACTCCCTGCTCACTGATTATGGAGTTTGACATGACCTTTAATTAGTATCTACATGCTTAGTATTTATATATCTGACCATCCCGTGCTTCTTATATTTTATTATAATTAGTATTTGATAAACTCGAAATATACTATAAATATCGGCTTCTTCTCATAAACAGAAGAAAAAAGAGTTGTTATCAACCTCAAGGGTATTTAGGTCATTTCAACACTTAGGATAGACAATCGAATGAAAATAATCAGGATTGCCAAACACCCAGCTTATTTTGACAGCGGATTCTTCACACAGCGGCTTATCAGAAAAGCCTGCTTCTCAAATAAGCGAGTTCGAGATAAGCGGAAACAAACAGGGCCTAAGACTATTCCCAATTCCAATGTGAACCCGATGACGTAGCCACTTCCTCATCGACGCCGACCACCCGCTGCCACTCCTCTTCGTTGCACGCCTTTGTCACGCCATTGCACCGCAATTCGAAGCCCTAGGTGAGCTCGTGACTCTCTCCTCTCTCTTCTCGTGTAGTCGCGATAAGGTTTTGGTTATCGGAGTGCCGTTCCAGCCAACACCCTCGAGTCGCCGCCACTTTTTACGCTGCCCGTCGTCGCCGGCTGCCGCCATCCTATCTTAATCTAACCCAGCCATTCGTTGTCAGATCAACGGCTCAGATTAGATACCCTTCAGGGTATGTAATCGGTCCACCATGGAGTCACAGACCGAGTCTATGGACCTGGTCCACAGATTTTCATATTTTAATAAAATAATTTTGGATTTATTTAAAATAGATTTAATTTCTTTTCTTGAATACGCGGGAGAGTTGTGTCTCTTTGTATTAAGAAGAGAGAAACGGGTCCCTTACAAACATCGCCACCTCACTCCGAACCGAGTTGTGAGGGGTTGAGAAAACATGAGATTTAAAACTTATAAAAACAGCAACATGGGTGAGACCTGACCCTATAGATTTAATTTCCAGAAAAGGTAATTTTACATTTAAGCCCTCATTGTTTTTATAAAATTATGTTTGGCCTAGTCTTTTTACAAAAACAACCCTAAACTTTAGATAAATTATGTTTTAAGTCCTACCCTTTTACAGTTCAATCCTTAAACTTTTCCGTATTACAATTAAGCCCTTTTACGTTTCTGTACTTGCAAATAAAATCATACATCATTTGTTTTCTGTTTTAACCCTTAAAAATTCAAAGTGTCATAACATTTTATTAATAACTCCATTTTTAGCGATTATTGCGCTCATGTGATCGTAGTGATGAGTACTATCTGATGGTACTGTTTTTTCTTAGGTTCACTATGGTTTAGTGTACTGTTTCTTATTTTGTTTGTTTGTGTGCTTCTCTTTTGGATGTGATAATTAGGAGACGAGTTCGTGAACTTCCAAGATCAAGAGTTCGAGGTCACCATTGAGCAGCAAGAGGAAGGCAAGTGTTCTTACCGCATTTTGATCCTATGTTTTGAAATGTGTTGTTTGCAAACATGCATGCTTGTTTAATATTGAATCCCATGAGTCTATACCATGTTTCATATTATTCCTTGTCGCCTTATGTGATGTCTTGTTCTATGTGTGGGTAGTAAATGCTTAGCCATGTTTTAGGGGTCACACACCTAATCGTGTTAATATTAACTAATGGTTCACTTCAACCAAATAATTTTATGGTAAATTTTGGAAACAAGGAACTTAGGTGATGCCCCTTTGATTGCTGGCTTTGACTAGTGATGTTCTAGGTGAAGCACTAGTGATTTTCTCTTAAAAAGGGTAACATTCTAGGTGAAGCACTGATATTTATTATCATGGTGACATTCTAGGTGAAGCACCCATATTTATTGTCATGGTGACGTGCTAGGTGAAGCACCAGTATTTGTTGTTATGGTGACGTTTTACGTGAAGCACCGGGATTTTTGTTTGGTGGCATTCTAGGTGAAGCACAAGGTTATGGTGACATCCTAGGTGAAGCACCTGTTATGATTAAATTTATTCTAGGTGAATACTTTCTTGATGATGCTCCATCATGAATATTTTGATTGTTAATTGTGTCATATCACCTAGTAAATAGGATGCTTTTAAAAATGTGTTTAAGAACAACCTTGGCATTTGTGCAATTGAGCCCATGTATAGCATTTCTTGTTTGTTATCTTGCATGTCATATCCCCCCCCCCCCCCCCCCCCCACTTGTGGAGTACTACATGTACTCATACTTGCTATCTCCCCCTTAAACATGGAATGTTGCTCAGAAGATGGTGGTGATTACTTCTATGATGGTTATAGCGACTACATGTAGTTTATGGAGCCCCCCGTCGATGTCCCTGTGGAGTTTTGGAGCTTTGAAGTCTTCCGCTAGCGTTTCAAGTCATCGAGTCGATTAAGAACTTTGAATATTTTGCTTAAGTAAGGGTGTAAGAAACATTATACACTGTTTATGTTATTCACTTGAGCCACTAACATGTATGAGACTTGGTCCTGGAATACATGTGTGGTTTTATATAAAACCCGGATGTGACTTTCGCCGCAGATCTGGCGCCCCTCAACGCCGGATATCTGATTGCTCCAGGTGGCAGTGCGGCAGCTACGGCGAGCGAAGGCTCTGTGCTGCAGTTATGACGCCACCCCCATCATGATCTGCCTTGCATAAGCACGCCGTTCACCTGCTGCTGCGCTCTCTGATTCGTTGCTACGGATGATTGGCTTTGGTTGCTTGTGGTGAATAATGGAACCCATGTTCGTAGCGCAATTGTTTGCTTGCTGCTGTTGTGGGCTTGACTATAGCCTGATCTGTAGCATGAATAGTTTGATTTGTGAGTACATAAACACTTCAAATGGATAGTAGAGGGAGTGTTCGTTCCTGTTAGATATGGTTGTGCGCAGTATAGTATTTCAATAGACATTATGTATTGTGCTAGTTTAGCTGCTCTTTTCAGGAAATTATTTTAGTGAAGGAGCAATAGTTAGTGAATACTATATTATACTTCTGAAAAAAGCACAGGCTAGATTGATCTAGTTGTGTGATAGTGTACTGCTTCTACCTGAATATCAGAATATTTAGAATATCCTGTCAGGCAGAACACATAGAAAGTGCAACCAACTCTAAGACGAGTTGTTCCTGAATTTTCAGTCAAACATTTTCATTAGCATATATTCTGACTTGTTTCTTCTTTCTTATGTGAAATGGTAAGTAACTCAGATTGTTCAGTTTGAATTTCATTTTACTGATAGTTTCAACCAGAAACATGGTGCATTTGTGTTATTTCTAATGCAGCTAGTGCTTGTGCTTTGTTACTTGTACCTAAAACCCTGCTAAGTGCCATTGCCATGTGCTAAGCTAGCAGTTGTTCCTCGTTGTTTACAGAACAATGTGCAAGTTGAAAGGTAGATGCAAGGAGGAAAATTTCTTATCAATTTTAACCTTTATACAAGAGAGACCATGCATTCAGTTTTGCTATTGTAGCTACCTCTGTTTTTACTAAATCGTGTAAGCTCTTTACAGCAAAGTAGCAATCTCTGTTTCTTTAAATGATTGTAAACCTCTAGCTTCACTTCATATGCCTCAGCTGTTTCTCACAAGTTTTCACTACACCATGACCAACCTATGCCTACACCCTCTACTGTTGGCAAAAGTCACTTTTACCGACCCAAAAAGTGTCGGCAAAGGTTTTCCTGACATATAGAAAACAGTGTCGATAGAAGCAGTCGGGAAAACCTTTGCCGACAGTTAATACCTATGCCGACAGATAACCTGTAGCTCATTTTTTACCCTATGCCGACAGTTAATACCTTTGCTGACAGTTAACAGAATTCCCGACAGTAGACATTCACCAACAGATATTCACCATTCCCGACACTTGCATTGTTGGCCAATCCATATCCACTGAGTCGAGTCTGCTCCAGCGACGGGAAAGGCCGTGGAGGCGGCGCTGTGCTGTTGCTGCTCCAGCACATGGTGGTGCTAGCGTGCAATGGGGGTGGGCGGTGAGCCGGCGCTGGGCGGCGGCTGGGGAGTGGTCGAGTGGCCGGCTGGCCGCTGCGTGGGGCAGGTAGGGTTACGGGTGGGGGTGGCCAGTTTTAGATGGGTTGGGCCTTGGCGCAATGTTTTTCAGGTGGGCTGTATCCACCAACGCCGACCCTTAAAAGAAGTTTTGCCCACAGTAGAACCTACACCGACAGTTTTCCTGTTAATATAGCAACGCCGACAGTTAATAAGTTGCCCATTACGACCATTGCCGACAAATAAGCTGAAGTAAAATCTGTATACATTTGCCTACAGATGATTAGTCTGTGATAGACCATCTGTTCCCACACTTTACTATCGCCAAAGGTGTGCCATGGTGTAGTGTTTATCACCGGTTTTGTAATAGCTGGTGATTGACTGGTTTATGGTTCTACAGGTTAAGGAAAAGGCAATACAGGTTGCAGTGGAGGCGCTGACAATTGTTGAATCCAGTATTTGTCGTGATTTCAAACTGTGCTTAGCAAAGGCAATAAAGGTATTAGTTTATTTACATTGCTGAGTTATGATTGGATTGTGTTGATTTCTCCAACCATGACTTATAATGTAACCAATGATTGTGATAATGGATGTAACCACCATGGATTTTGTTTGTGATACATTTGACTATTTTCATTTTGCTACCTGGATTTTGTTTAATGGGTAGTTTTTGACAATGTGTATGATTAATTGAAGTGGGCCAGGAAAAATCAAGCCTCAGAAAAATAGGCCACAAAATAAATGGAACAAAATATTAATGGCACGAAAAATAATGGCTAAAAATAAAATGGGCCTGAAAATTAGTGGGCCTGTAACAGACGGCAGGATGGGCCATTCAGTGGGCTAAAAATGGAGCAGGCCTATCACATTTCTGGTCAATGATTTATGAAAAAAATAAGTGTTATAAAAAATTTATGACAAAATTAAAATCATCATAAAAATCTATGACATTTTCATAAATCGTCACAAATTTATGAAGAAAATTCAAAATTTGTCATAGAAGGTAATCAGTGATGCACAATCTATGACGAAGTGATTTTTGTCATAAGTTCGTCATGGAAAACTATTTATGATGAATTTCTGAAGTTTTGTGACGTAATGAACTCATCATAGAAGACCATTATTGTTGTAGTGTTTGTTGGTCTTTAAAAGTTAGATCAATAGTGACTAACTTTGAGATTTTTGGTGGATATACGGTTTTAGTGACCAAGGTTATATATAGTTACCAAGGTTGTATTGGTTGCTATAGAGTTTTAAAGATTTTAGCCACCAAAATGTGACCAAGCTTGTTGGTGACAAAATAGGTATTGTGACCAACAATACATGTATAGTGACCAAGTACCTTGGTGACTAATAGTTATTTTTATTGTAGTGAGCAGTGACTCTGTCAATCTCGAGGATTTGTCGGTTCAATTTTTGAAAATGCTCAAAAAGGTAGGGTTTGCGTATGTGCGTTCATAGGAGTAAGTGTGCATATGTTGTGAGTGTTTGAGTCGTACTGTGTAATCACAAAACAAAACACATATGGAACCAACGCAACCTAAAGTAAACCGATAGAGCTAAAACAAGGTACCTTTTTTAGACACCACCTGTATTATATTTATGGTATCATGCACTATGAACTATTTTTTATAAATACGGTGTAATAGGCGACTTCGTCCTTAAACTATCGCCAGAAGCTCAATTTCGTCCCTGAACTATGAAAGGGTCCATTTTAGTCCCTGAACTATGGGTAACCGATTCTAACAAGTCCCTCCTACCATCTGACAGTCCATGTTGGCATAGTTGGCTATTGAAATGTCCCTTTTACCCTCTCTTTTTTTCCCCACACATTGCAACATTCAGTGTTTTTTTTTCAATGATGTCTATGGCTGGTATTGTTGATGCGTGAACCAGTAATGTAAATTTCGGTGACATCGTAACAGAGTGACATGCTCTTCACATATTTGATGATAAAACAATCAAATTAACGTTCAAATAAGCTACCAGGTTCAAAATAAAGTGAGTACAGCAAGGTTTAATACACCAGCCATTAATGTCACTAATGAAAGAACTAGTTCACTTCCTCATTTTTTCTTAGAGGTTCCATATCCATGTCCATGGTCAGATCGAGGCAAAAAGGAGAGGGTAAAAGGGACATTTTCATAGCCAAGTATGCCAACGTAGACAGCCACATGGGAGGAGGGACTTGTTTGAACCGGGTACCCATAGTTCAGGGACTAAAATGGACAATTTCATAGTTCAGGGACGAAATTGAGCTTTCAGCGATAGTTCAGGGACGAAGTTGACTATTACACCTTATAAATAACAAGGCGCCTATCGTTTTTCTAGTAATTTCTTTCCCTAGAAAGTTTCCTAAGTACCGATTCCCGGGGATCAAGTCGGTAAAGATTAGTTCCCCTACGGTTTTAAACGAATAGAAAAGGTCCCTCAGCCCCCGCTGCAAAGCCAAGCCAATACCCAGAGCCGCTGCCGGCGCCCGGCGTCTTTGCCAGAGCCGCAGCTGCTGGAGCCGCCACCACGCCGCCGTCATTGTTGCTAGAGCAGTTGTTGCCATCGTCGTTGCTGAACCCACCGGAGTGGGCAGTGAACGTGGGAGCAGATAGCGGCCACCATTCTTGGGAGTCTCACTCCCCATTGTCCTCTCGTCGGGCGGCTGCAGCACCCCGGTGCCTATAGACACGCCGCACAGTGCTCGTCCTTGTTCATCTTCTAGTTCCAACAAACTCAAAGCTTCTCAAAGGCACTGCATTATTGCGGTAGAAAACCTCAGGACCCAAGCATTACCTATGAATCCGATATTCAGATCAAGATTGCGCTGCAAAAAAAAAATCGAGATTTAAACGTTGAGCAAGATTCCAAGGCACTCAAGAAGAGAAACACTAGGAGTTTGGGGGAAAATTGTGGAGAGGATCTATGTTACACCGATACTTCCGAACGGTCACGTATCGGATACTGATACTCCTCCAATACGTATCGGACATCAATACTCCACCGATACGTGTTGCACGCGTATCGTAAATATTTATAATTTTTAAATAATTTAAATAATACCGATACTTAGTCGACACCTTACTGATTCTTTCCGGATACCTCCAACCCTAACCCACCTCTCATTCGACTCATAAAAGCATCCTCTCCACGAATAAAAAGACTCCTGAGCCCATCCTCCCAATTATTCTGAGGTAAGGGTGCCGTCACATGTTATTGCAAACCCAAAAACCTTAGATGCCAGACATCGTCCTCCTCCCTCTTCCTAAGTAATTGCATATGGATGCGTTATACTCAACCTTCTAGGTAATTACATTTAGTTTTAAGCAAAAAAATTATATATACAGACGTCGCCGTATCGGTGTTTTTGACAAAATGTCGTATCGCGGTATCGCCATATCGCATACCGGTACCGGTATCGCCGTATCGGTGTAACATAGGAGAGGATATACGAGAATCTGAGAAGAACGAATGGTTTCTCTTACCTGGGATTCGCGTGCTCTGCCAACAGCTGGATGGGCCATATGTAGCCAGACTAAACAAGAAGCAGGTTTATATTTTTTTTGTTCAGTTGCAAATAAAAGTTATTTAATTTTGAACAAGGATTGATCAATAATTTGTACTACTGCCTCAAAATAAAAATTGTACTACAAATTGTATGGGAACACAAGGATTAGATTGAAGCTAGGGGTAGGATGGGCGGCAATATGGTGTCATTGTGGCCAGAATATGTTGAAGGCAAATGCACGACACTGATGGTAGTAAATTAAACATGCTATATTAGGATTGTTGTAACAGTAGCTGCAAGTGCTATCGAGCAGTGAGACAACGAGCTCAGCAAGATCTGTTGATGGTGAGAACTCTTCAGTTCTTCTCCGTCAGTGAGTTGCAATGGGAGGTCTTTGTGCAAGAGCTAAGTTCTCAGTTTGCTTGTGGTTCACATTGTTTGAATTAAGTTGTCGCTTAGTTATGTCCACAAAAATATTGACCTTATGTGTTCATAGTGTCCCGTAGCAACGCACGGGCAAAATGCTAGTTTGACTTAAAAAGTTGAATTGATGTTGTCATGATGTCTACTAAAATGTTGCAACAGGTTTCATAAATTGTTGAATTTGACAAAAAAAAAAGTCGAATTGATGTATAGAAGATTAGATTTCACAGTACTTGAATTAATTTTTTCCTTTCAGTTTCTTAATGTTGTGAAACATCAAATTTAGAGAAATAAATCACACTGTTTAATTATACACCACAACAACACAAGTGCACTATAGCGGCGGACCAGTAAAACACGTAGCGGCGGTTTGCCACGCGGTCCGCCGCTATAGAGCAGCCGGCGGTACTGTTCACCAAGGCCGCCGCTATGGCCTGGAAAGATAACCGCCACAAAATATCAATTATTAGCGGCGGTTTCAAGGAGAACCGCCGCTAAAAAACTTCACTGTTGTAGGGGCGGTTCTTGTTTCATCCTGCCGCAAAAAAATTGTATTAGCGGTGGTGTCAGCTTTTGGCCGCAGCTTTTCTTTTCTCGGTCCCCACGGTTTAAATTGAACAATAATTAAAAAAAGATAAACATCGATTAATATATATATTTACATAACTATCGTGATAAAACGTGATTAAGCCTACATTAACTTTACAATCGCGATTATACGCGATTAATAGCCTATTAAATATTTTTTACATTAAAAAAAACCAAAAGATCTCCCCGGCGTCAAGCCGGGGACACTACGCCGGCGTCCTCCGGGGACAGCACGCCGGGGACAGCACCGGCTCCGGCTCCGGCGTCCAATGTCATACCCCAATTTCTGGAGCATGTTGTGCATCATGTATCAGTCCCTGGATGAGTAGCTGATACGCACAAGAACACAGATATGGTAATCAAAAGCATACTTCGTATAGATAAATAGTATAGTACCTGATATAAAGCCCTTAGTGGCGGTACGACAAGGATTCCGAAGTATCCTAGTCCTTCCGACCAACTAATGGCTGAGCAGACAAATAGCGGAAAACACGACTCAAGCCACAGGCAGACTTGAGATGCAGGAACGAAAACCAGACGTCGTCGCTTCCTATGAAGGCTTCTCTGACTAAAACCACAAATTCAAAAGCGTGAGTACATAAGGTACTCCGCAAGCCCTACACTATACAAGGGTATATATACATGCATATTTGGTCTTAGCAAGGAGAAGGCTGTATGGTTCCTTTGCAGAAAATCCGTTTTTATGCAGGGTTCACTAAAGCAGTCAAGGATTTATAGATAAAAACATGAGATTTCATTGCCAATATTTTAGTTGGTTGGCCCTGGGGGAGTATATACAATCTCGCCAGTTCCCAAGTTTTAATTGGGCCTTCTGACCTCAAGGATCATACCGACCCGGCATCCATGCCAACACTTCCAAACACGGGTTGTCTACAACCCACTCACACGTCAAGGATAGAGAGAGGTGGCTAATCTCAAAAGCGCATAACCTTAATGTGCTATATGCCATGGCAACGTCCATCCGGATGAATTGTTATCCTCTGCAGAGGTTGTACAGCTTTCCCCACAGGCTATGCACTCTTGTACGGAGAGTGACATAACGCTTAGTCCATCTTCTCTGAGCACTTTGCAAAACCACCACGGAATCACACTCAGGGGCCTGTGACAATGAATTGTCACACTACGGCACAACACACCTTTAACAGGTGCATTCGTGCTCCCGCAACGAGTTGCAGGATCCAAGTACAAACAAGGACAGGCGGCTTTCCCATGCACCGACAGTGGGTTCCACGACCAGGCCGCGGGTACGTTTCCCGGGTCTTCTCATGAGCTTCCGTTGCCACCATCAGCCTCCGATGGTGTTGCAAGTGTACCCAAGAAGGTAGGATAAGTCCCGCCCATTCGGGTTCTGTGGTTGTACGGAAATCATTAGATTTTCGGTCAAGAGAACCGGTCCTTATGTGGCGGGCAAGCACCATATCCCACACTGGTGGGCTATCACACTATCCACATCACCTCATCAGTGGTTTTGCCCGCAGTCCAACCCATTCCCATCAGCAGCTCATCATCATCACCTAACACAGTTGTGCTACTCCCATACCCAAGTATTTACTCACACCACCAAACTCATTTAACACATTTTCAAAAGCAAGTGTGTGAGAGGTGTGGCAATGTAGAAACATTGCGAGGGGTCCTAAGCATTTCTATTAGCAAGGTAATTGTACCATCATAGAAATGATGGAACTGTCCTAGGGTTATCAAGGAGAGGGGTAAACAAGGGTAATCAAGGATTTCCGGTGTTAATGCCTATATAGTGGCATCAATACCAGCAAGCAAGTAGGACATAGCTACACAATTAGTAAAATAACAATCAATGCATATTACTAGAATAGGCCATATAGGTGCGATGCGAAAACAATAGGTTCAATCACGATCAAGGAGATGTAGAGCTTGCCTGACAAACGCTTTCTTAATCTTCGAGTTCTGGGTCTTCGAGCTCTTTTGTCGAAGTCGATGTTTTCAAGTCTTTTCCCGAAGCTTGTATCTTCTGGATTTTCCTCGAAGCTTGAGTTCTTCTAGATCTTCCTTGGCTCTCGCGTAAACTAACGTATAAAGATAAAGCGTATAAACAAACTACTGCAAAAGAAAATAAAGATCAGAAAAGAACCAGATAAGATCCAATTAAACTCTGATTAAGAACCAGAAGAATTCCAGTGAAGAACAAGTGATATGAATTATGTATGATGCAGCATATTTAATGCAAGGCATGTTACTGGTCATAGGTGATATACCTGGCCTTGTAAGGGCCATATTCACCTAGACAAGTTATTAGTTTCTTATGTTCTCTAATATATGAACATGGGTGTGTGGTTATGCATATGATATTCGTTTGTCAAACACCTTAGGGTGAAAGGTGATGAGATGCACATGCTTGCTTGATGGTGATTGCGTGCATATCTAATATGCAAGCTTCTATATTACTTCTATAAAAGAACATGCATGAGTGCATGAGGTGGGGACAGCGTGTGTACGTGATCATGCATGACATGAATGCGTGATTGCAGAGAAATCAACAAAGACAAAGATTAAGAACAAATTGGCAATTAGAATAACGATAAAATAATTATTCAAATAAAACTCAATAAAAGATTACTTATGGAGGAAAAGGGAACAAGATGGTACGATCGGGTAAGAACTCGGTGATAACATAGGAATAGGTGCCGGTGGCAAGGTTGAGTTTAAGCTTGATTGGGCGAGGATTGATCAAGGCTAGGTTCGGAGTCGAACTCAGAATATAGACGGTTACGGCGTTTAGAAGCGATACCGCATGAAAGATTTACTGTTAACGGGTAAATAAATGAATATGCGGTATAGAAATGGAGCGGGATGTGGGTTGTCATGTGGAAGATACTAGACGACTACCACCACAGAATTGGTTAGGTCTTAGCTGAACATCAATCGTGACATGCGAGTTTGACCTCGCACGATTGCCAATAAAAGGAATATATTAGGTCAGAGGGGTTTTTAGGACATTGATGATGTTCAGGTATGATGTGGGATTCCAATAGTAGTACCATGATGTACTACGCGTTTCTACGAATCCGTGAGCGCAAGAATCGCTCAAAATGGAGTTATGGTTGAAAAGATATGGACATTTAAAGATTTGGGGAATTATTTGTAATTACGAAGGATTTAATTGTAATTATAGAAAGGTTTTAAGGACTTCTTTGTAAGGTCAGAAAGTTTTAGGGACCAATATGTAATTATGGAAAAGTTTGGGGGCCTAGCTGTGAACAGATGAGGACCAAAACATAATTACAGAAAAGTTTAGGGACTTTTCTCTAAAAAGATAGGTCTTAAACGTAATTACTGAAAAGGTCAGGGGTTTATTTATAAAAGATTAGGTCTAAAAGGTATTTACAAAAAAGATTGAGGGGTCTTCTGTAAAAAGGCAGGACCAAAACATAAATACAGAGAAGCCTGAGGGCTTATCTGCAAAATGTACAGGGCCTGGGGATTTTCTGGAATTTTAGAATTATTTTCGTATTAGAAAATCCGTGGACCGAGGATGGGCGGCGGTCCACGAGTCCACCGTGGACCAGAGGGACGCGCGCGGTGGCTGCTCACCGGACTTCTCGCCGGCGGCGCGCAGGGTGGACGAGGGCCGACGAAACCTCGTCGCAGGGGACGATAAGGTGGTGGCGGAGCTGATGGTGGCATGTGTCGTCGACGGGGAGCAGTAGAGCGACCACGGCGGCTCGCCGGAGTTGATGGCGGCGGCGGCGCCTAATGGAGACGCGCGTGCGAGCCGAGAGGGAGGGAGAGGGAGCGCGGGAGAGGGAGAGAGGAGTGTGGGGGAACCGTGTGTAGCCTCGGCTAGGCCGGGGAGAGCTCCACGGCGGCCGAGGGAGAAGGGGAAGAGAGGCGGAGCGGCGGAGCTCGGTGTCGGCGCGAGTGCGCGTGGGGAAGGAGGGAAGAGGATAGGAGATGCGAAAGAGGGGTGCGCGGTGATGCTCACCTGGAGCCCGAGCTAGGTGGTGGTGGCCGGGAGCGGGTCGTCGGCGGCGAGAAAAGTTCGTCGGTACCCTAACTCGGTGAGAGAGAGAGAGAGAGAGAGAGAGAGAGAGAGGGAGAAGAACGGGGCGCGGTGCAGTTTTAAGGGGGCGGTTCCTTGGCGGCTACGGCGGCACGCTCCGGCAGGGCAGCGGGAGCGGCGGAGGCGGGTCGGAGGCCGGGGCCGACGGGGCGGCAGCGCGCCGCGTGGGAGAAGAAAGAGGTAGGGGCGGGGATGACGAGTGGGTCCCAGCTGTCAGCGGGAGAGGGAAGGAAGGAGGCCGGGCCGCGGTGGAGTGGGCTGAAGAAGCTGGGCTGGTGAGTTGGGCCGGGAGGCAAGAGAGCAGCCCACGCGCGGCTGGGAAAAAGAAAGAAAAGAAGAGCGGGCTGGGCCGGAAGGGGGCTTCGGCCCGAAGACGTTTTAGGAAAGGAAAAGGCTTTTCATTTTCCTGGAATTTGAACTTGAAAGAATTTCAAATTCAAACAAAAACAAAAACTAATCAAATATTCAAAATAAAGCCAATAAAATCCAGAAATGCACATGGTGAAGTTTTTTGCAAGATTTCAAAATCAAAACTTTTTAAATTCAAAGTGTGTTTGACAAACCCAAGACAAATTTATTTAATTTGTTGTAAATTCAAAATGGTTCAAATTTTTAGTAGATTTAAATGGATGCAAACACTTGAGCACTTGTTTTAATATTTCAAAAATTTCAAATTCAAACTAAGTTTGATTTATTTTAGTGAATTTTATTTTGAAAAATTATTGGAAGGAAAGAGATTGGACAAAAAAATTAAATTTGGAGTGATTTTTATTCCTTTTTATTTTTATTTTCTCCTTTTCTTTTTTTTTCTCCAAAAGTGAGGGTATTACATCCAAGGACGCCTCTCCTACGCCAGCGGCACTGCCACCGGCTCCGGCGTCCAGGGGCGCCATGGGGATGGCACCGGCTCCGTCTCCAGCGGCCAATCCCCCCACGGGGCCAGCAGGACCTCCGGCGGCAGACCCCATCCGGCCTCCGCCTCCACCTCCACCTCCATCCCGGCGACGTCGATCGCCGCGTCGACGTCCTCCTCCACCTCCGCCTCCACCTCCACCCCGTCGACGTCCTCCTCCACCTCCGCCTCCGGGTCTTCATCCGACTGCGGCTCCGGGTCCGGCGACGGGGACCATGGGGCCCAAGGGGACCCTGGCTGTGGCACCGGCTCCGGCGACAGGTGCAATGGGGCCCAAGGGGACCCCGGCTGTGGCACCGGCTCCGGCTCCGGCGGCCATGGCCGTCATGGGGATGGTGGACCCCATGGCCAAGGCGTCGGGGGCCATGGCGACCACGAGGAGTCGACGGACTCCTCGTTGTCAGACATAGGGCTCCGGTCGCGGGCCCTGCGGCGTTCGCGCTGCCGCTGGCGACGGCAATGGCGCCGCTCACGCTCGCGTTCGCGCCGACTTAAGTCGCGGCGGAACGTAGCGCGGCGGTGGGGAGCCATCCTTAGCGGCGATCTAGGGTTTGTAGCGGCGGCTCGCGTCCGATCCGCCGCTATAAATAGTAGCGGCGGATTAGATTTCGGGCGTCGCTACAAATTCGCGGCGACTTCGACCGCGTATTGTTGACCCACGGTCACTGATGTGTGGGCCTCACACTTTTATCGGTCCACATGTCAGTGACCTCGTCCTCTACGCGACGGCATCCTCCCGGCCCATCTAATTGGCCCAAAACCAGCCCAATTATGTTGGGATAAAACCGCCGCACCCCCTTCCCCGAAACCCTAACCCTCATTTCTCTACTCCTCTACTCTCCTCTCCTCTCCGCCACCCTTCCGGACTTGGAGGCAGCCTTGGAGGCACCTCTCGCCGGAGCTCGCGTGCGACTAGGTTGCGCGCGGCTCCGTCGAGGGGCTCATCCGAGTTGCCATGTAGGCCACGGAGGCGGCCACCACTAGGCGGCGACGGGCACCACGGCGGCCCGAGGCGCGTCAGCGGGCACCACGGCGGCCCGAGGCGCGGCGGCGGCACCCACGGCCGGATCCACCGCAGCGGCGGCACCCACGGTGAGGCTGCCGGAACCACCGCGGAGGGGCTGCGTGGTGGAGGCGGCCGCGGCGTGGCGGCTAGGGTTTCGGGGGCCGCCACGGGGCTGCGTGGTGGAGGCGGCCGCGGCATCGTGGCGGCGCCGGCGGCGTGGCAGCTAGGGTTTCGGGGGCGGCCACGGCGGGCCTTTTTTTTGTTTTTTCAAACCTTCATTAGCGGCGGGTGGTGCCTCACCCGCCGCTAGAAATTACACTTTGTAGCGGCGGCCGGTGGCAGTATCCGCCGCTACAGATTGTGTTTGTAGCGGCGGTTGCCTACGACCACCGCTACAATTTCTGTTTGTAGCGGCGCTTGCGTAGCGGCGATCTGCTGGAACCACCGCTGCTGAGCTTTTTGCTCCGCCGCTGCAGTGCGCCGCTCCTGTTGTGCACATGACAAGATGAAAATATGTCAGAACGGAGGAAGGCATTTTACAGTTCTCAAGGGCCACTGTATGCCTGACCTGTGTGTGTCACTAGATATCTAATTACTAGCTGCATATCTAATTATTAATCTGCACACATACGTATATCCTACTCTTTTAGACATTTAGGAGAGATTGGGCTGTCAATGGCATCTGATACAGATGCTGATTGGCATATCGCTTGAAAGAATAATTAAACCATAATATAATGTGAGCGACATATTAAGCCAAAGGCTCAAGGTCAACCTTGATAAACTGGTTATAACGTAATTTACCCGATAAACTGAACTACGCTAGGTAGACCATATTTTAACATTCAATTGTCAATGTCATTCGAATCCCCAAGCAAACAATTACGGGATGGTGTTACCCTGGTTTTGGCAAATTGCGATTACGATTTTCCCTCTTTCTCCTTTTGATGATTTTTTCCCTCACTTCTAAAACTAAAGCCTATTCCATTGATGGTACTTTTTTACGGTTCTATATGAGCTATAAAAAGATTATAATATATTGTAGATTTGTCCCTTATTTAATTGTATATATACTATTTTTTTGTTTTACCCCTTTAAGGCATAGAATTTTGACAAATTTAAACTTCTTAATTTAGACAACAAAACATGGATTGAGTTTTCATATATTTCAAAATCAAACTAAATTTTGACTATTTTGACAACAATGTAATATATTTCAAAATAAAAATTTAATGCGAGATACACTTAAGTGCCATCAAGCATTCAATGTGTATCTTGGGTCGAGCCCCTCTCGCTGCTCCCCGCTATTGCCCTTGAAAGCTGCTAGGTTCATGGTTCACATAAACGGAAAGAGAAATACTACATAGTATATTTACAAGAAACCCACGTGTCATGAATCCGTTCACTCTTTGTCATCACTTGGCAACCATCTATGTCCATGAATTCGGCATTGGAGAACAAAGCACGGATTCAATAATGAATAGTACTTCTACTCAAAGTCTTACTTTTAGAGAAGGAAGCGGTGGATGGTGATAACTGATAAGGTTGGCGGCTGTAACGTACTCATTGGAGGCCAACATGACAGCGGGTTTGTCTATAAAAGCAGAGGGCCTCGTCAGGTGCTGAAAAATGCATTGGCAGAAGCAGCCATGGCCGATGCCATGCTGAACGACGCCTGTGGCAAACGTGGCAGGGGCAATGACGTGTGGGAATGCTGTGGGTGTGCAGACGCCCGTGGGTGCAAACTGTTAGGTTATCGGCGGAACGACGGCACGTAGATCACGACAGATAACAAAAAGTAAAATTGGAATAGAAGAGACGAAATTCTTTATTGCGAAATTCTGGTGTCAGGGTACACAGGGGGGGTCTCCTCAACTATTTATAAGGGGGAAACCCTAACTTCGTGTTGGGCTCCAATTCGATAAAGTAGCCCACATGGACCAGGACAGCTTCTTCTAGAAGTTGGACCTGGCCCATTAAGAGTTTTACAACACTCCCCCTTAGGCTCTTTATCGTGATAAGTATGCCTCATAACAACTCCTAAAAACCCAGTGGGAAAAATTGGAGAAAAGAGCACATATTACCACCACTTGTATGCACACATTGTCTCGTTAAAAACCTTATTGAGAAAACTTCATGTGAAAAACTCATAAGGGAAAAAGAGTGCAATGTTTTTAATCTTCATGATTAATGTTTATCAATCTTCATGACTGATATGAATTATCTTCGAGATAACTCATTTAGTTCGGGAATGTGATGTACTTAGGGAAGTTCTCCCCCTGTTCCAAGCACTTCTCTAAATCTTCTCATGCCAATACCACGCCGACACTCTTCGAGAGTGCGGGAAGGTAAGGCCTTTGTGAACATATCTGCAAGATTGTCACAAGATCGGACATGTGTTACTAAAATCTCTCCCTGCTCTTGCATTTCATGCGTGTGGAAGAATTTAGGTAACATATGCTTTGTCCTGTTCGACTTTACGTATCCCGATTGTACTTGTGCAATACAACCTTTATTATCTTCATAGATAATTGTAGGGGATGGAGTATACCCCACTCCACAAGTATTCATTATATGGCTTGTCATCCTCCTGAGCCAGGCGCACTCCTTTGCAGCTTCAAACAATGCGATGATCTCCGAGTAATTTGTCGATGTAGCAACCAATGTTTGCTTCGTTGACTTCCAAAAAATTGCAGTTCCTCCAAATAAAAACACATATCCCGTCTGAGATATTGATTTATGTGGATCAGATAAATATCCAGCATCAACATAACCCACAAGGGTTAATTCTCCATTCTTCTTGAAAAATAATCCAAGGTCTTCAGTTCCTCTCAAATATCGGAGGATTTGCTTGATGCCATTCCAATGCCTTCGAGTTGGTGCTGAGCTATATCTTGCAAGTAGATTAACAGCAAAAGCTATGTCGGGCCTTGTACCATTCGCAAGGTACATCAAGGCTCCAATGGCACTGAGGTATGGATATTGAGGTCCCAATAATTCCTCATCTTCCTGCTTCAGTCTAAAAGGATCTTGATCTATATCAAGGGATCTCACCACCATAGGTGATCGGAGTGGATATGCTTCGTGCATATTGAATCTCTCTAATACCTTCTTGGTATAGTTTGATTGATGCAAGAGTACCCCTTCAGGAGTATGTTCAAGTTGCAAACCTAAACAATATGTAGTCTTGCCCAGGTCCTTCATTTCAAATTCAGTCTTCAAGTATGAGAAAGTCTCTTCAATTTCGTTGGTAGTACCAATGATGTTCAAGTCATCAACATAAACAGAGATTATGCAAAAGCCTTTCTCTGATTTCTTTATGAATACACAAGGACAATCTTCATTCTTCACAAATCCCTTTTCCAAGAGAAATGTACTGAGCTTGTTGTACCACATTCTCCCTGATTGTTTCAAACCATATAGTGACTTCTGTAATTTGACACTATATAATTTGCGGTCATCTTCATTTGGGACTTTAATAGCTTCTGGAACTTTCATATAGATTTCTGTATCTAATGTTCCATATAGATATGCTGTGACCACATCCATAAGTCGCATCTGCAAATTTATATTCACCACCATTGAGATTAAATACCGGAATGTGATTCCATCCATTACGGGAGAGTAGGTTTCTTCGTAGTCAATGCCAGGTCTCTGCGTGAAACCTTGAGCTACGAGTCTCGCTTTATATCTAGTCACTTCATTTTGAGCATTTCTCTTCCGGACAAACACCCATTTGTGACCCACTGGTTTAATGCCAGTTGGTGTAAGGTTTACACTACCAAACACTTCTCTTTTCTTTAGCGAGTTTAACTCTGCACAGATTGCATCTTTCCACTTTGGCCAATCAGGACGCTTCTTGCATTCCTTCATTGATTTTGGTTCAGATTCCAAATCAATTTGTGTCGCAATCGTTTCGGCAAAGTATGTATTGACTTCAAGTGTCTTTCTATTATATACCACTCCCGTCTCAACATAATTCGTTGAATTTTCATTTCCTTGATCCTCATTATCAATGGATACATTGAGGTCAGGAATTTCCGGTATCCCTTCATGAGTTTCATGCACATTCTCACTTGGGTTTGGTTCTTCAAGTCTCACCACTTCATGTGGATCACTTTCACCTTCTTTGGTTTTCTTTTGAGCAGTTTGCTTAGGCTTCTTCTCCGCAGGACATCTCCTAGGAGCTTTAGCTTGAGCTTGTACTCTAGGCTTCTTGGGTGCCCTAGTAACCGGTTCACTCCCCCTCTTCCTAGCATTCGTTGCTTTTATGGAAGGAGGTTGGAATTCCATATATTCATCCTCTTCAAATGGGATTTCTATTCTTTCAGGAGCATTTACAGCCGGTATATGAGACTTCACAATGTCTGTTGTATTGGTGAAAGCTTCAGGCAATTCATTAGCAACTCTCTGCAAGTGGAGTATATTCTGAACTTCGAGTTCAGCTTCTTTAGTGCGAGGATCCATTCCTAGGATTCCTTTAGCGTCCCAATCTATTTGCCGGCATTCTTCTCTAGAGAGATACTTTCCTCCCCCTAATGCCGGGAAATGATCTTCATTAAAAATACAATCAGCAAACCGTGCAGTATGCAAGTCTCCAGTGGAGGGTTCTAAGTACTTGATTATGGACGGACTTTCATAGCCAACATAAACTGCGAGTTTCCGTTGTGCCCCCATAGCAGTTCGCTGAGGTGGAGGGATTGGAATGTATACAGCACATCCAAATCTCCGTAAATGGGAAACATTTGGTATTCTACCACGCACCAATGCTAATGGTGATTCTTCATGTGTAGCAGATGGTCGTAATTGGATAAGTGCTGCTGCATGCAACACCGCATGCCCCCAACAAGAGGTAGGCAATAAGCAATTCTGTAACAATGGTCGAGCGATCAATTTGATCCTCTTGATTAATGATTCTGCAAGACCATTTTGTGTATGCACGTGTGGTACGGAGTGTTCCACTTTGATGCCCATACTCATACAATAATCATCAAATACCTTCGATTTAAATTCTCCAGCATTATCCATTCGAATAGATTTGATTCTATGATCTGGAAAATGTGTCTTCAATTGTATGATCTGGACAGTCAATCGTGCAAACGCATGGTTTCTAGTAGATAATAGACATACATGGCTCCACTTCGAGAAAGCGTCTATTAACACCATGAAGTAGCGGAAAGGCCCTGATAAGGGACTAATTGGTCCGCATATATCACCTTGAATTCGTTCAAGGAATGGCATAGATTCTGCTTGAATCTTAAGCTGCGAGGGGCGAGTAATAAGCTTCCCTTTTGCGCATGCAATGCACAAGAAATCTGCTTGATTTGGGAAATCTTTTGTCTTCAAATTATGCCCCGTTGCATTCTTCGTAATTCTCTGCATCATATTAAGGCCAGGGTGACCAAGACGGTCATGCCATAATCTATATGCTTCTTGATTGGTAAAGATAGTATTGAACGTAGCAAATTCTTTGTTTGGCTTAATGTACGTGTAGTACAAGCCTTCTTTGACTGACAGACAACTTTCAATAGTGGTCTTCTTATTGCCTTCTTTCTTGGTTATGATAACACGTTCTTCACCTCCATCGTCATTGGTTTCTACGTGAAACCCATTTCTTCGGATATCCTTAAAACTTAACAATGTCCGGGTTGAATCCGGATAAAGTAAAGCTTCTTGGATTGTTAATTGCGTACCATTTGGTAGGACAAATGTGGCTCTTCCTGTGCCAACAATCTTATTGTTATTGCCAATAACAGTAAGAATATTTCCAGCATACTTTCGAAGTGTCTGGAAATAGCAAGTGTCCCTTAGAATAGTAGCAGTGGTGCAACTGTCTACGAGACAGAGCTCCTCATCCATAGTCATTTTCCTCCACAATGCTGTAATGCATACATAAGAAATGTATAAACAAAGAGAGTAATAAATGACAAACTTCACAAACTGATTTATTCAAAGCAAATGTCTTCTCTTCGAGAGATTACATAAACGAACTAATTCCTTCGAGGAATTTAAACTTATTTCACTCCTATTACAAATAGATAACTAAGTAATTCTTAATAGTCTTCATGACTACGCAGAATCTCCATGCACATCTTCCTCTTCATCCATGAGATCATTGTCCAACTCCAGGTCAGAGGATTTGCTTGGTGATGCATGGCCCATTGGTGTCTTTGTTGTTGGCTGCGTGCCTTCAACAAAGTTAGCCTCATGCTGCGCGAGCTTCTTTTTGAGGTCTTTGTACATGTCAACATACTTCTGTGGTGTTTCACATATTTTGGACCAATGGCCATGCATACCACACCTATAGCAATCCTGATCCTGTTCACCGTATGCTCCCCCTGAAGGTGTCTTCTTTGACTTCCCTTTTGCGTTCTTCTTGAAAGCATTAAGTTTGTTTTGAACCTTCGGGGGTGCATTTGGTGAAGCTTTGGGAGCACCTTTACCCTTGTTATTCTTGTTCTTCTTCTTCTTATTGAAGGAGACGGCATTCGCTTCATGCGGTGCCAAGGAGCCAGTAGGACGATTCTTATGATTCTCCATGATCAATTCGTCCTCCCCCTGATCTTGCTGCAATGCATTACTCAGGGCGACATAGGTTTCATAATTCTCCTTCTTGTACTGGCGGCTCACATGAGTGAACTTAGGGTGAAAGGTGGAGAGGGTCTTGTTAATAAGATCCTTTTGCGTGATCTCTTTGCCACAAAGCTTCATGCGTGTGACAATCCCATAAAGCTTGGTGTTGTAATCCTCCACAGTCTTGTAGTCTTGGTAGCGTAGGTTTTGCCATTCACGCTCAACCTTGGGGAGTAAGACATTTTCAATCTGCTCAAAGCGTTTCTGCAATGAGTCCCACAAGACTTTTGGATCACGTTCTGTCATGTATTCACTCTTCAGAGTAGCACTTAAGTGGTGGCGCAAGAAATGCAAAGCCTGCGCCTTCTCCACGTCTGTCGCGGCAGTGTCTCCCGCCTTAGGCAGAACGGTCTTCAAAAGATCTTTGCTGCTTAGGAGGATCTCCGCATCAAGTGCCCATGACAGGTAGTTGCTTCCATGAGGAGTCAAGACTTCAAAGTCTCTCTTCACGAGGTCAGACATCTGCATGATGTCAATGTGTAAGGATTAATTCATGTATCCAAGTAACAGAGAGTATAAGTATAACAAAAACTGCATGTTTAAGTTATAATATTGGTGTTTCTATATAAAATCACCAAAAACTGGGGTGTTATATGCAAAAATAACACAATCCAGCAATTTTCGGATTTATCCATGTCAATTTGCGTAATTAACAGGATTTTTCCGTAATTTTCAGATATTCCAGGGATATTCTGGTAATTTCCAGATGTTCCGAGGATATTTTCACAATATTCTGTAATTTTCAGAACAGCCCGAGGATGTCTTCGTAATTTCAAAAATATCCGAGGACGTTTTCTTGTATTTCAGAACTGCGGGAGTACGTTGTCGCAATTTCTGAAATCTTCGAGGGCTTTTTCATAAAATTTCCGCTGGAGCATATATGGGCCGAAACCCTAGCTCTCACTTCACTCTTCTCCTATTCTCTCCCACGAGGCAGCCGCCGCCACCCTTCTTCCTTCCACCCGGCTGCGCCGCCACCTTCTCTTTCCCTTCTCTTCTCCTCCTAGATCCAATCCAGATGCGGCAGTTTGTCTAGAACACGTTGCTTCTTGCGCGCTGGCCGGAGCACCGTGATGCGCGTGTCCGCTGGCCGAGGCGCCTTGACGCGCGTGCTCTCAGGCTGCTGGTGTGGCCCCGGTGCAGCACGTTGACCCGTCCCTGCTCGTCGGCGCGGCGACGTGGCTGTCGTGCGGCGCTGCTGCGCGGCCAGGCCGGGCCCGCGCGGAAGCGCGCCTCGGTGGGAGGCGGTGTGGGCCAATCCGGCCGGGTCAGCTCCTGGCTGGCGCGGGGCCACGCGGAGGCTGCTTCGGGCGGTGCGGCGGCTAGCGCGCGGCGCGGTGGCTGTCGCCCTGCGCGGCGCGGCGCGGTTGCCGTCGCCCGGGGCGGTGCGACGGCGCGGATGCCGGGGCCCGGTGTGGCGCGACGATGCGTCGGCCCTCGGCGCCTCGGCGAGTTGGGCCGGAGCCGGGTCGTCTGGATCTGGCGCGCGGCTCGCCGGATCTGGCCCGAGGGTCGGATCTGTGGACGCCGGGCCAAGGCCGCGGCGGTGGGCCGGGCCAGGGCTCGCCCGGGGCAGCGCACGCGATGGCGGCGGCCCGGAGCGGCTCTTCTTCTGTTGTTTTTTTTTCTGTTGATGAACTCGCCGATCTAGGGTTAGGGTTAGAAACCCGATGCCCTTGTTTCTTCTCTGTGATGCACATGTAGATGTCGAACTCGGCGACGTTACGCCTTGCTGGACCGGACTTCGTGCCGGGTAGGTTTAGATCTGAGGAACTCGGCGCACCGGCGACGTTGCGCCGGAGGCGTTGTTCTGGCGACGTTGCGCCCGATCTGTTTTTGCTTGCTTTCTCAATCTAGGGTTAGGGTTCGTGACCCTTGTTCCCTTCTTTTCCGAATCTCGATCTAGATCTTGCGGGGGTTATGCTCCAGATCTAGATCGGTTTGCGCGGAATTCCGGCGCAGTCTGCCAGGGCACAAGGCCCTAGCGAGCAGGGGTGCGCGAGGCACTGTTTTCTTCTATTTTTCTTGTTTTTTACGATTCTTCAGATTCAGATCGTCTTCGAGCGGCCATAGCTGCTATAGCTCGCTCTGGATCTGAACTCTTGATTTCTGGACAGATCTTGGCTGCAACGAGTCAAGATAGCAAAAATCATACGCAAAACAAGAACGTACCGTAGTTCACCGATCTGCTGGGCGAAATCCTCGTAGAGCGTGCTGATAACGTGTTAGGTTATCGGCGGAACGACGGCACGTAGATCACGACAGATAACAAAAAGTAAAATTGGAATAGAGGAGACGAAATTCTTTATTGCGAAATTCTGGTGTCAGGGTACACAGGGGGGGTCTCCTCAACTATTTATAAGGGGGAAACCCTAACTTCGTGTTGGGCTCCAATTCGATAAAGTAGCCCACATGGACCAGGACAGCTTCTTCTAGAAGTTGGACCTGGCCCATTAAGAGTTTTACAACACAAACAAACGCAACTGCATTCTCTGCTACTAGAGTCACTGCCTCTGTATCCTTTCTCTTCATTCAGGTCGGATCGGAGGTTGTTTAGTAGTAATTAGAGCATCATCTGGATTGTGTTGTACTTTGCTGAAAATCCTAAAAAATTATTAATTTAAAATGTATATTGTTAGAGGAAAGTTCGCTGAGTCCAACATCTCCACGAGACCGGTTCCACCGCTGCATGTAACTGCACCGAACGTCCCACCTCAAACGAGGCTCCGCTAGTTGTGGTGCGCTCGGCAATGATCTCCAGCGCATGTACTGCCTATTTATAGGCCTCTTGTGAGTAATACAATCAGTGCGCATTGCTCCCTTGCATTGTTACTCTTACATGATATCACGAGGCTAGTTCTTCCAGAGATCTGCATCCTCCGGCCAGCACGCCATGAGCGACACCACCACCAGCGTCATCAGCTCCACCAATGCTGCGCTAGGCTCCTCCTCCCAACCAGCGCTCGGCATGCCCTCCTCCCCGGCATGGGGCCCTTGTTTGTGAATTGTGATCAGTTTAACACAAATATGGGATGCCAATTGGAAGTCGAGCATGCGATTCTTCGCCCACATATGCATCCAAGCAAATGATCCTCATTCCGGACAACAAGTTGAAGCTCCGTTAGGCTTTACAAACAACAAAGATTAGATATTCGTCAAAAGTTTCTGTTTATTAAAATTTACTAAAAGTTGGTGGACATGGCACCGTCAGCCTCACCTAATAAATGGATTCCACCAAGAACGTGCGTGAGCATCTTGGTAGTGATTTATATGCTTACGAACAGGTCTATTCGAGTCACTTAATTTGAGCCACCGCTTTTCCTGGGGCAGTGATAGAGTGGCGCGAGCTAGGTGAGAAGGAAAGTAGAGATGACCCGCGGCGGTGAGGGTGAGGAGACGGCAGTGCCGTTGCTTGAGAAGAAGCCCGCCGCGATGTACTCTGAAGGCTGCCCGGGGTGCGCCATCGACCGGAGGAAGGCAGAGTTTACGGGGATCCCATACATGTTCTTCTTCCATATCTGGATCATCAATCTCGTCACAAGTATGCGCACGTCTAGCTTTTCCCCGATTCCACTTCATCACTGCATTCCACGACCATGCCACATGATCTATTGCTAGATCATCTTATTCTGCACTTCAGTAAGTGCAAATATATGCACTGTGCCAATTCATTGGAAGTAATACAGTATCAATACAACACAAGGTTCATCTGTGAATCAAATTAATATAGAGTTAATTACAGTGTTTTAAATAGCGGGCTATGGACTTATAGCGGTTTGCTTTTAAAACAGCTAAATGGGGCTATAGCGGGACAATAGCGGGCTAAATCAGCTAAGTTGTACGTGGAAGCAAATAGCGGCAGACCCCTTAAAACAGCTATAGCGGCAGCTATAGCCGGCTATTTAAAACCATGGTTAATTATGATATGGGTGCCTGAAATCGAGGGATTAAGGTCTCAGAATGTCGATACTTGACTTTACCTAAATTTGGGGGACCAATTTAATTGGGTGCTTTCCCCATGCCATCACCTCTCACCCCAGCGCTCTATATCCTTAAAATTAAAGTTCGCAATCGACCAATCATCGGTATATCCTATTAACTCACCAATGGCATGCCCTTATTAATGCCTTGTTTCTTGTACCACTCTATGTCTTGTTGCTGCTACTATTTGTTCCATTTATGTCTGCATTATACATTGTTCTTCTCTAACTTTCTTCATGATTGTTTCAGGTTTGCCCATATTATCAATATATCCCTTCATATACTTCATGGTATGGCACCATCAATGACACTGTGCATGTAGTACTTCTTGGGTGCTCTCGATTTTGGATGCTGCAAATCTTAGGTTGCATTTGTCTTACTGAGTTGCTACTAACATCCATGATAATATAGTCATTTTGGGATCTATGCATTTTGCATTCTTATCTTTCTATAAGTGATAGTTTAAAATTGTGGATTATGCATCATCGTTAGAGGAAATACGTAAGTATGAAGTAAAGTGTTTTTTCCAACTATGAATACAATATGTGTGCACCTGCATATGGGCTACCATTTATTTAATGTCAATCCTTCTGACCTGTGTAATTGTTTAACAGGTAAGAGACTTACATATTGCCAAAAGAGTGGAAGACATTGGATATTTTGCAGGTTTAGTAGGTAAGAACTTTAGATTCTTGTAAATATTTTAGTTCAAATATTTATTTTTTCAACTAATTGTTTCTTCACACCCTTATTTTGTCAATGACGTAATCCTAATTTGTTGTAGGTGCTTCATACATGTTTGGCAGAACATTAACCTCTGTCTTTTGGGGGGTAGTAGCAGATCGAATTGGGAGGAAGCCAGTTATTGTGTTTGGAATTGCATCTGTGTTAGTATTTCAAATCAATGTTTATATCTGACTGAATTATATACCAACGATTAGGATCATCAATATAACTAGTTATAAATTTTTTTTTGCGAATATATAACTAGTCATAATTCTTCATGACCTATCTCTAATGATTTGTGTCCTTCTAATTATTCATATAGTATTGTGTTCAACACTTTGTTTGGATTGAGTACACACTATTGGATTGCACTATCTACACGGTTTCTTCTTGGTTCCTTAAATGGCACACTTGGCCCAATGAAAGTAAGATGACTACATGATTTGAATTTGTCGGTTTGCTCAAGTGTCGGTACTTGACCCGGTACTTGATGCTTACAGGCTTACGCAATTGAAGTTTGTCGACCTGAACATCAAGCAATTGGATCATCCCTTGTAAATTACGAATTTTACATTGGCATAGTTTTCACCATTCTTTAATTAATGAAACACAGTTCATTTCTTGAAATTTACTTTATATTTTATAAGGTTAGCACATCATGGGCAATGGGTCTTGTTATTGGGCCAGCTATTGGAGGATACCTTGCACAGGTGCATGCATATAAACTTTTTACTGAATTTTTGCGACTAAATTTATAAGAATATCTGAGTTATCTGACATTTACTTAATTATGCACAAACATTACTGCATCACTTTTTTTTCACTTTCACAGCCAGAAGAAAAATATCCCATTTTGTTTCCGGTGAACTCATTTTTTGGAAGGTATAACATTTGACATACATTAATTATATTATATCAATTGTTTTCAGTTTAGTAATTCTTCCTAAGCTTTTATAGGTACCCATACTTCTTACCTACTTTATGTATATCGGTTCTCTGCTTGGTCATTCTAGTAAGCTGCATATGGCTTCCGGTATGTACAATTAAATACAATTTCTTCACTTACCAGCTTATTTTGATTTCATCAATTACCATATAAGTAGATACAGTCCCTCCCAAAACAAAATATAAGTAGATACAGTGGAGAAGATCAAGGCACAGGCTTGTATAAAGTAAATTTACTAGTAGAAGTTTGCAAGACGACAATTTTAGCACATCACAAGGAGATAATTGAATCCTTTTGTCAAGGACAATACAGAGGCCTGCTGACGACATGTATACTACAGCAAAACTAAGTTACAAACTGTTGATGATACACGACCTTATAAAGAAGTTGCTTATATAACATGGCATTATTATACTTGCATTTATATATGTTACACCAAAAGTAGTTAGTCTTTTGTTCAATTTAAAGTATGGCCTGCAGAAACTTTTCATGCTCTCTTCAGCCCATATGGCTTATCTTGTAACAGATACTAATTTGGTTTTAAATGTGTTATAAATACTACAGGAAACACTTCATACGCATATATCGGTAAAAAAGGGAGGACAAGAAAATGAATCTTTCACTGAGCATTCGGCTACTGATTCTGTAGAATTTGTTGAGCAGCAAATAAGTTCAACTACAAATAAGAACATATTTAAGAATTGGCCATTGATGTCATCTATTATTCTCTACTTGCATCGTCTGCTTTGAGGATATGGCTTATTCCGAGGTGCTTCTTCTCTTTTCTTAAATAAATCCCTGCTTGACCTTATGTGAGTAGTAATAATAATAATAATAATAATAATAATAATAATAATAATAATAATAATAATAATAATAATGGGCATATATTTGAACAGGTATTCAATGTTAATTAAGCATATATTACATGAAAGTGATTCTTTCATTTCTTCAACTGAAGTACTGACAAACATGTTAGGAAAACTTACCATTAAAGGTGAACACGTATTGACAAACTATTAAAGCACAAGGTGAACACATATTGACAAACTGGAATACCTATTATCGAGCAGTCTGTTGAAAAAACAAGTTAACTAAACAGTTCATTACATATAGTTATTTAATATTTTTTTAGAGTTGAAAATAAGTTAACTAAACATTACATCATGATTATCTCATAGTACAGTTTATTAGAAAATTGTTTAGATTTGATCAGTTGAACTAATAAATAATTTACCAAAGAAAGTGTCAGGAAGAAAAAAATATAATTATTTTTTTAACTTAACAGCTAATATTCCTCCAATATGCTTAACGGATCAAATGAATTTTGGTTTTTTTAAAAAAATAGTATTAGCTTAAATGGAAATAATCAGAGCCTAAGAGATTATGCTTGATACAAATAATTTGCTCTCTTTCTTGTAATTGGATTCCTTTTTTCAATTTTTCGGAGTAGTTAACTACTTTGAGGCCACTAGTGATTTGTTCAAGTTACTTTGTAGATATTTCCTCTATGGGTTGAAAGTGACAGAAGCTATGGCGGTCTCAGTATGTCATCTGAAGATGTTGGTCAGATACTTGCAATTACAGGTATATATATTAACTATTTGGTCTACTATGCCTGTACTATTTTGTGTGGCCAAGGTTAGTAGATATCAATAGAGCATCAAATTAAATATACAAAGAGGATACTGTCTACACTATGTAGCAATAAAATATCATCGCAAAAAGAATGAAGCTCTGGTATAAGTTCAGTTCAGGAATACCTAGTTATAAATATGTTGACTTTAAAGTTTTGAGTGTGTCTCGAGCTAATACAAGGTTATGGCACAGTCCGTATATTCCTAAAAAAACAGTAAATTTATAGATGAAAATTATGAAACAGCATTGCTATAATCAGGAAGGCGACATAAATGAAAAATAAAAATTGGCGTCAACTTAAATAATCATTAACATAACAATGGTCAAACTCGTGAAGTTTCTATCTCATCATTTACAGGCGCTAGCATTCTTTTGTATCAAACATTTATTTATCCTCATAAGGTGAAAGTTCTTGGACCAATCAATGCTTCCCGTGTCATGTCTGTGAGTACTTTATCCGAATTTTTCAGAACTTTTCATTTTTAATTTGAATTTGAGTAGGAAAAAAGAACTGACATGTTAAGTAATTTTGCAGATTTTATCCATGATGGTACTTTTTTACTTTTCCAACAATGGCACATCTCTCAAGGTCATCGTTGTCAATAGTTTTGACAATTGCATCCGCGCTGAAAGCAAATGCAGTAGTGAGTACCCTCAGGACCACAAATTGCGATCCTGATATCCAGATAGTTATTTTGCTACCCTGTTCTTTAGAAGTCTAGGAGAGTAAACAATTTTCATTTGAAATAAACAATGTGTGGTTTCAATTTTTTGTTAACATAACTTCATTAACAAGACTAATATGTAGAACGATCTTTCATACTGTACAAATACATTTTTAAAAAAAACAAACGCTATGTACTAATGTCATACTGTACAAATAAATGCATTTACCTTTCAGGATCCTTTCTAACATCAGCCCTTAACGTATACATATGTTAGGTTACGGTTGTCACGTCCTCTATCATACTTCAGAACAACTCTGTGGTATGTGCCTTTAAATTCTATTTAAAATGCATCATCCTTTTTTATGAAAATCATAAAAATGTTCCTTTGTGAATAATAGGCGCAAGATCAAAGAGGGATTGCAAATGGCTTAGCAAACACTTTGATGTCCTTTTCCAAGGCACTCGCTCCAGCAGGAGCTGGTGTAATGTAAGTACAAACAGCTACATTATGCATTTTCTTAGTATAGTCAAATTTTTTATTTTTTCTAGAGATTTGAGCTGATTACAAAATTCTCAAAGTATTTTAGATAATTTATTAGCAACGTTTTGTGCAAAACAAATGCGTATATAAGGTGGTCTAGTTTTTTTTATGGCATCCAAATATAACTGTGCACTAGATATGCCCCCTTTTACATTAGTTTATAGAATAAATCCACTCTCAATTTGATACTTTTTATTTTTTTTTAGATAATGAATTGATACCTTCTATAACCTCATGTTGTTAGCAACTTTGTTTTTTGATAAGATGGTCGAATTGTTATGGATGGTGATGACAAGAATTTTATTACTTCGCAAATATTGGATAATCATGAAATGGATTATTTTCAAACTATAAACAACACCTTTCGACTGGTTGTACACGAAAAAATATTTTGTTGACGTCATACTCATGTCAATGCAGTTTTTCCTGAGCGCAGAAACGTCAGCATTCCTTCCTCTTTCCAGGTAAATGGGCAGATTTATTGTTATCTGAAAGTGAGCGAAGAGACATTCGCTAAAAAAAAGTGAGCGAAGAGAAATCACATCTTTGTTCTTAAATATATGATGTTTATAATGTCTAATTTAGTTCAAAGTGAGCGGGGTAGTATTTAAGGTTATTTATGTTTTTGCATAAAGAAAAAAGTGACTAGAGAAAAGTATTAGAAAGAACCATGCATCGTTCTATTGTCAAAACATCAGAAAATCCATTATGTGGTAAGAAGCAGGTGCACCTCAATCGTGTTATCCATTAGTTGATCGATATGCAAATATTCGTGTTTCAACATGTAAGAGCTCTGTGTCATCGATATGCCAATATTCGTGTCAACATGTAAGAGCTCTGTGTCCATGCTGGCTCTAGCTGCACTGGTAAACTATGTCCACATAACCCCGTAAACTCTGTTTTGGTTCCATTTTACTCCCCTACAACTATGTAACGTTATTCAATTAACCCCTTATACAATTTATCTTTTTTATTTCTCCATGAAACAAATTAAATATAATTATAATTTTGCATGGATGTAGTGAATAGCACACTGTATGTCAGAAAAAATACATCATGAATTTTCTCGTAGTCATTTTCAATATAATATTGTATCTCAAGGTTACGTAGTTATTAAATATCTCAGCCCATAAAAGTAATGATAAAATTATTTTATATTTGAACCTAATTCCACACTTTTCATGGAGAAATAAAAATTATATGTATTAGGGGGTAAATCAAACCAAGTTTAGGGGGTTATATAGACTTTGACTATACTTGAGGGGAGTAATTTGGACTTTTCCTTAATTTTTTAACTGCAATATTAAGTCTAGTGGATCAAAACAAGACAATTCTATTCACTACAAGGAAATCAGTAAACCTCAGATACTTAGTAGTCCAGTCACCACACAGAATTAGTTGGGGATACGTTAACGTTCGCATGCGGGGCATCTATTGCACGTCAATGTCTCTCGGTGCCTCTTAGAAATTTTGCACTTCGGTAATCCCTACTACAGTTAGTGGCTGATTTATTATATATATAACTCACGATTAAAAAGAGCCACCGGGTTCGCTCTCAAAGCCCAAAAATTCTAATATTAATCCGAGAAAATAAAATAAAAAACTCGGCCGGTGGGGGAAATACCCCGTATAGGGAACTCAATCAGAGCCCCCGGCCAAAAAAATTGACGAACCCTGGTCCCATCCTCAAGGAGCCACCTCCTATGGTTCGGGTCTTAACTCATGCTTTCAGCCACCCCATACATGAGGGCCCGCCCACCACAGGTCGGATCATACCGAGTAAATGGGACGCAACGAGTGATTTTTTTTTATTCTATAAATTGGTGCACACCAGGATTTGAACCCTGGTGGGTGGCCTCACATCGAAAGGCTTTAACCAACTGCCGCTGCCATTATGAAAAAATTACCCACCACCACTGCTATGATGAAACAATTAGTCAGAGAACCCCCTATAAATATTTCTAAAGTTACATACCTCACCATTATGAAAATACACCAGGAAAAGGAAAACAAATTACACACCACTGCTATTAATTATAAAAACTAATAAAAACCCGTATAAATATTTATAAAATTACATATCTCTACCATTATGAAAATACATCACCATATGTCTAGCTAGCATGTCACATTCCCTTATTTTTAGCATGCCATGTTTTCTTCAAAAGTTTTATTTATAGAACTGCACATTCTTTTTCCTACAATGAAATAAGTTAATTATTTAGCATGACATGTTTCTCAAAAAACACGACCTCATATCTAAAACAAAATAAGAGCCCTATGGGCTCTACAAGGATCTCTTTAAAAAAAAGAGTTCTAAAATTCAAAATAACAACAATAATTATGGATAAATTCATGCATCCTAGGCGGTAATAGATGCCATCTAAGGTCTCGAGATCTATTCAAATGGACGGCCCACAATAAGCCATGTAGTGGAATTCTCAAAATTAATAACATCTAAGAAAATATTGAAATTACATAAGTTGTCTCATTAACAGCGATGAAAAAGAATCATAGTAAAATTCAAGGGCATGCATAAGAATAAGAAAGAACTAGAGAAGTTCCAACTCCTGCAATTTTCATTAATAGCGGTAAGAAAGGAAAATACAAGCCACGCAAATGCGCGGGTAGGTAGCCTAGTTTTGAATAACAAGAAGAATTTAGCCTAATATGTCTTTGTTATCAAACTATCACTTTCTACTACATTTGATCTTTTCACTTATTCGTGTATGCAGGTGACCAGATGGTGTTCTTCTCTTTGGGCATTGGCGTGTTTATCGAATTCATTTGGACATTCAAGCCATTTTTAGTCGTGAAGGAACCATTGCCTTCAAGTTAACCCTCCTTCGTGCTTCTTATTATATTCAAAAGTCACGTGCCATCATAGTTAGGGGTGAAAACGGATCAGATACAGACGTATAGTGCTCATCCCGTATCCTATCTTATATTTTTTTTACTTGGATTCAGAGTCAGAGTGGATAGTACCGGGTAACTATTTCTGCATCCCATACCCTATCCCATATTTTTTGCTTGGATTTGGAGTTGAACATTGGGATTATCATAAGGTTTGCAAAGATGAAAAAACTAAGAATTGGCGAACGACGGACGACACTGCATGGTGAAGAGGTGGTTGTTCGAGTGTTGTGGTCGGTGGACTGCTCGTTGTCGCCGCTCCCATCTAGCACCCTCTGTGCATATAGTAGTCTTCAGTGTAGCCTCTGCATTTGACCACCCGTCTGGGACATGTATTGCAGCTCCATCAGTGCCTGTTATTAACCAACAGTCATCACCTCCATGGAGGTGTTAAAGGTGCTTGATAGCTTGACAGTTTGCAAGCATCCATCAATGGCAAATTTCAAAGTTCTGGCGGTGCCACGATATCCTGTTGTCTTGGTGCAAGGCCGTGCCTCAGAGGACGGTCTTTGATGCTCATGCGTGTGTATGTGTCATCTACCTTTTTTTTTAGAAAAGAGAACAGCAAGAGATGAGCCAGTGAAGATTTTAAACAGAGAAATGAATAACTTTATAATACTTTTCATAAACAAAACAGGTAAATATAGTGAGGATTTTTGTAAACTCCAAACTAAAACAAATTGATAAAGCAGGCAGCAGAAGAACAAGGAATCCATTTTTTTCTATTTCTTTCACAAATAGTTTTTATATGCAAAAATAATCCTTAATAACGACCATTTCTGCCTAGGCTCGCGTCCTACGGACAACCTTGGCTCTGATACCACTTTGTCACATCCGGTTCAAAGAAAACAATCGAATGTACTCCACATGTATGCCAGGATCAGTTAACCATACATATAGTCGACAAATAGTGAAATATCATTATTACTAGCCAAGTAAACGTTAAATATTCGATACACAAGGACCTATAGGTCTAAAAGAAAAGTACATATAGCTGGCAGCACACAAGCGAAGCGTGTCTTCCATCTCCATAGACGTTGTCCGAGGGAGCGCCAACCTAGTATGAAGCATCCGGGTTGAAGTCGTCGTCGTTGAAGTCCGCTTCTCCTCCATTGTCTGAGCAGCAATATATGATGAAAAAGGGGGAAATAGCTCACGTGAGTAGATAAAGTACTCAGTAAGTATGAAAAATATAGCATGTTGGTTATAAGCAAGAAAAGCTCGACTCGAGTTTATTGCACTATGCCAACCTAGACTCAAAGTATCAATCCATCCTAATTACTAGGTGACATCTCTCAAACAGAACTGAACTAACAAGGAAAACCTCATCAGATTCCCAATCCGACTACAGACTCAGTTCCCACCATCTGGCTACCAACAAACCAACCCGACAAGCCCCCACTAATAATGAATAAGTTCAGGCCGCTCTTAATCCGTGAGCACGGTTGCCCTGACAGTTTGAATCTCTGTAGAGTTTGCGCACGTTCTCCATGAGTCGTGATTCCCATTCTAGTACTTCACACTTCCGAGGTGTGCAGCCAGGGTCACACTACAAGGCCTTTCTAAGGCACCTCTCATCCTGTAGACACCCGCTAAGGTTCCACCGCTAACAGCATATGGAGTCCATTTTACCTCCGCTGCAGAAGCCCCCTCTTGCGTCACTAGACAACCGAATGGTGTGTACAGAGAAGAAGAGGATATCCAAATAATTGGCCATGTTGTACCCATTTAGGCCTCATGGCTGTGTTAAGTCAGGTTACATGCTCCATGAACCGGTCCTTAGAACCTATAGCAGACACTAGCACAAACCGAACTCTTGCGCATGACGACACCAAGCCAAACATCCCATCCTGCCAAGGTTCCCTAATGTCCATGTCTCTATAAACCAATTACCATCCTATAAATTTAGTTCAGTATACATTAGTCAAATGAAGGAACCCATTAACCAAACCACTGACAGCACTAGCAATAAAATCTACCCAGACCTATGAACTATTTGTCAACAGGCTTCAAAAAATAATAAGGAATTAACTAGTAAACCATAATATGGGATTCCAATTTAAGACATGCATGCATAAATAAAAACTAAACAATCCTAGGATGGGTTCAGTATGGTCAACGGCACTTGTCTGGTTGCTGCTCAAACACTTCAAAGTTCTGATCGTCTCGAGGTTCAGTGCCGGCTCTTGAATAGGATCTGTCCGCAGAATCATACCAACAAGCAAACAACAAACACACTGAGAAAAAAGAACAAAACAGTAGAATCACAATAAAACAAGCACACTACCAGAAAGCCTACGTTATAACGGTCGCGTGAGCGCAAGAATCGTCCGAAATCGCGTGAAAAAGATATAAGCAAAACAAGTTGACCAGGTTTGCTGAAAAATTCTGTTACGGTTAACAGAGGTAACATACGCTGTTTCATATACAGAAAACAGAGTATACTGCGCAAGACTGAATCATGCTGATGGGATCAACAAGGACTAGCGTGGCTTATAAAGAAAAAGGACGTGTGAGATTGAAAAGCAGCATGCCGCGTGATCTGATTAGCAATCAACGAATGGCATGCAAGGATCCTAGCCATACTAGCAGGTCTAACTGATGGGATTGAAAAAGCATACAGATACTCCATGGCTGCAACGTCAAGCTCCAGTAGACTCAAAATTCTGTCCTATGGTCTATATGAGACTGACGATCGAATGGTAGTGCAAACAAGAAACTGGCCTGGAGTTCTCACCAAGTCGCGACGGCAGGGACGGCTCTGGTCATGCTCGTGAGGTTGCCGGCATTCGTAGAGGATCAGGCTGCAGCGTCGGAGGCGAGATGCGTCGGGTCGACGAGATGTTGTGGTCGTCCTGCGGTGCCAAGGGACAAGTCAGTACGGCTGGAAAGCGAACCAGAGGCGCGACGATAACGGCGAATGGCGGTGCTGCTCACCGGAGCTTGTCGGGATCGTGGTCTCCTGGACAGAAAGACGACAAGGACGGGGATCCTTAAGCACCTGGCTCTGGCTGCCCTGCGATGTGATGATATGAGGGCACGGATCAGCAGGGGTCACGGCGGTACGGCAACGAAGAACAAGGTGTCAACTTACCAAAGAAGGCGGCGGCCCGTTTTTCTCCTGGGCAAAACGGAGAGCAGGAAGATGAAACAAGAAGCCTGCTGCTTTTGGCTGAACAATGGAAGGTGCGGGAGACATTTCCATCGAAAAGATGTCCGCTCTAATGACAATGAATGGAATTGATTAGCGGCAATGAAGATTATGGCAGTTTTTCCATAGATAGTGGCTCCGACTGCATGCAAGAGAAGGCAAGAGAGGATGTAATTTTTTTTGGACGAGTGGCATGTATATGTTCTTTGCATTCTACACAAACTGCTATCGCATTTGAAATTCATTTTTCACACAAATGCAAACACACAACATGATGCATGTTGAACTTAGCTAAATTTCAGTTAGAAAAAAAATGGATTGTATTGATATTTGAATTAATTTAAATTGTTTGAAAATCTGGGTGTCACACTTGCCTAAGGACTGGCTAGCTACATGCCACTACAATTGCATATCGCCCATCACTACAGTGCTTTTTAATTTGGCTATAGTGCTCACTGCTCAGGTTAGTTTTACTCACTTCATTCATGATTTGTCTCGACAACCACCACCCTCCACCTTCCGCAGTCGCCCGCGCCTTGCAGCTTAGCTACGCTGCCCCTACAGCGCGCATTGCTGAGCGACATTCCCTAGCCACTCATGTCTTGCGCTCCCATCTCAACCCTTCCACCGCCCTCCTCCACCACCACGGTCGGCGATGACACCCTCGCCACCATGCCTCTTCACCCGCCTTCAGGCATGACTGCTGCCGATTGATAAAACCAAGGAAAAGGAGAGGCAACCTTGAATCCAAACCTGCAAACTCCAACCAAAATCCTTGTTATCATCTTCAGTTCCACCACGCACATCGTAGTTCGATACCCTTTTATTTTTGACAAAGTTTTTTATATATAATATATCATTTACGTATATTAAGAAAGAGGACATATCAGGTGCTTATAGAGTATTTGGTGCACATGTGCATAAACTTTTTAGACCGTAAGATCTAATCTAACGGCTCTGAATGAGTTTGTGCACATGTGCACCAAATACTCTATGTGCACTTGATATTTCCCCATTAAGAAAAAGAGTAAATTACAGTGGTGGTACAACAACTTGTGTGGTGGGTGCGTTTTAGTAACAGAACTTGGAAATTGCTCCACCGGATCACACAACTTGTTTTGGGGATGCAAACGAAGCCATAAACTATAAAGACAGATTATAAGATAAGTTCATATGGAGCGAAACAAACTCAAGATTCAATCTGTATTCAAATATATGTTTTCACAACATGAATTTCACATGACATATACAAAAGTCAATTTGTTTTCTTCCTACTCTTCCAAATTTTGCTATTTTTATCAATGCCACTACTCCAATGAAGTCAAATTCTTCATTACAATTACCGTTAGCTCATAAGTCATGCAATATATGTCGATGTGGCATCCTTTTGCCTACACAGTGGTTGTTCTTTGCTATCAAAATATCAAAATATGATCTTGTGATATGCTTTATGACTTCATATGCACTACCATAATAAGTTGTGTGACATAATTGAGCAATTTTCAAGTTGCGTGACTAAATGCTATCCACCTCACAAGTTGTGGTACCACCAATATGCAATTCACTTAAAAACAAAAAGAAAAAGAAGGCAACCTGGACAACCTTACATGCATCTACCACCGCCGTCCCAATTGAGAAACTGGCCCAATCGTGTCCATGGCCCATCCACTTCGATCGATTCAACGAAGGCCCCAAGGGGCGCCCAAGTCGCTCGAGTAGTTCTTCCTCTCTTTCATCTCCGATCAAGCAGAAACCGCCGCCTCCCAATGCATAGTAGATTCACTGCCAGTCGCAAGACGCTACCACCACCGCCTAGGACTCAATTGTGTAAATCATGTGGACGGCTGCCGCCCAGCTAGTCCGATTGTCGGCGAGGTTTTGTGTGGTATTTGTCATCGGCTGTAGCCTCTTTTCTTGATTTTAATTACAGTCAGTTCTTAAACTAAATAAACAAATGATAAATGAATGCATTTTTTTAGATTTCCTATCATTTTTTATTTGCGGAAAACAATAGAAAAATCTACTGGATTTCTTCAGTATTGCAGTCAGCTTTTTTCAGCACCTGTACTAATTAACATGTGTTCCCATCCATCCCTGTTTCGACACCTGTACTAATTAAAGAAAGGAATAATAGCGCTCATACTATATTAATCAATGATGTTAGCACTCAATCATGTGTTATGAATATATAATTCAGGGTGTCAAAATAATTTTTCTAACATTACAATTTTTTAGATGAATATCCATGGTCAAAATCCTTGCCCCGCCAGCGACTCTGGACTTGTTGCGGCCAGTGGCGAGTCTAGGATTGGAGGTGGGGGTGGGCCGAAATTTTTTTCCCCTTGGCATGATAAATTTAACATGACATATCACAATAAAAATTTAAAAGGCTGATAAAATGTCTTCAAAACATAATAAAATCAACAATAATGGCCTAATACAAGCTTAAAATGATTAAAAAGACACAAGAAACTACTTCATGTCTGGCATACACCTTTTAATGGACATAAAACTCTGAAAAAGAGATGCAATATATCCATCTCTCTTCTTCATATTTCACTTATCTGTGGTACAACAATCCAATTGCCTAGAAAAATGTTACTATATGCTACCCTAAAAACCATCCTAGGACAGCACTTGAATGACATAAATTTGAATTCCATTGTATTAAATCCAAACTCCATCAAATTTCTGAAATTCAGAGAAGAGAGAAATTAAAGAGGCTCACCTTGCTCAAAGCTCAGCACCGGCGTTTACTCCTTTCCTCCCGTCCTACCCTTTTCCTTTCTGCCCAACACAGCAGAGTGGTCGTGCCGCGCGCACAAGGCAGTAGCCGCGCCGCCGCGGACAGGCATAGGCAGGGCGCGCTGCCGCTGTTGCCGCCGCGCAGGCCCGCACTCCGCAGCCAAGCGAAGGTCGCGCTGCCGCGGGCAGGCACAAGAGAGTGCCGCTGGTCACTGGAGGAGTGGAGGCGCCATTGTTCGTCTCGTCATTTCTCTTTGCTCTCGCTCGTTGTCAAAAGAAGACACAGAGGTGAGGGTCCTTTGCATCTAGGCCGAATCTTGGGGTGGGCCGCGACCCACCCAGCCCACCCTCTAGACTCGCCACTGGTTGCAGCGGGAGTGATTGCAAGAGATGAAGCAGGTGAGGTCATTCTGGCCTATGGCCGTATGCTATTCAGATGTGATGATGTGTTGAGGAAGCAGAACTACTCCGTGTAAAGAGGGATTGAATCTGACATTGCAATGGATTCCCAACCGATCATTCTGGAGACAGATTGCTTGACGGTTTGTGCTACACTGAATTCCATAGTGTAGAACCGATCCCTTTTAGCGTGGCTTTTTAAGGAGGTCAAGTGTTCGTCAATGAAATGAAGGAGGTGGACATTAAACATTGTAATAGGTCTCAGAATAGAGTTAGCTACCTAAAGGCTTGTGTTGAGTCTTTCTCTAAAGTATGGCTGCACAAAGCCCTAGACTTTGTTGCTAATTGTAACCCCCAGTCAGGCCTAATAAATCCCACCCCTTCCCCCTCCAAAAAAAACCCACTTGCAAGTCAGGGGGTTTTCATATCTTACCTGTGAATACCGTTCCGGTACCGGCCGGAACGGCCGGTATATCCCGTTCCAGCAGGCTGAGCGGTACGTTCGAAGCTTCATCCCGTACCGGACGCAATACCGGCCAGTACCGGGCGTTCCGGCCAATTCCGGCCGTTCCGGCTATTCCGTCCATTCCAGTACCGGGTATATTCTCTGGCCATTCGCATCTCATTCAAACGGGAGAGGGGAAGCAGTAAAAGGGAGACCGCGGCAATAGGAAGCGGGGAAAGGTGCGCTGTTGCACCTTGCGGTTGATGAGCTCGTCGTTGAGCTGCTGCATGTCGCGCGTGACCTGCAGTTTAGGTTGAGGTCGAACGAGCTGTGGCGGCAGGGAAGAAACCATTGGAGATCTGTGTTGTTGCGGTAGGTTAATGAGCATTCGTGGGCTTGCTGGGCCTCAAATTCCTTTGGGCTGGCCATTGGTTGGCGCTCCTATCTCATTTCTCTCTCTTTTTTCTTTTTTAATTCTCCAAGCAATCCACAGCCACCCACGCTATCTACTCAAGAAAAAAACAAAAGGAAAAAGGCCACGCTATCTCTCGCTTCCTCTTCTCTCTCCCGGGGATATCGAAAGCAGGACGGCGCGTGAGGCTGTCGCTGCGGCTCAGCAGGCAGGCAGCGCGAGATTGGTGCAGCAGCAAGCGCGGGGAGACGGGCGGCGTAGCAGGCGGGTGCGACTCGTCGAACGGCACGGCAGGCAGGCAAGCGGGCTCGGCGAGAGGATGTTGGAGGCAAGAAGGAGGCGGGCGCAGCGCGATGGCAGAGCAAGGCTAGCGGCGCGGCGGTGACGCTAGCTGCGTGGCGACGCAGCAGCAAGCGCGGCGATGCAGAAGCAACTGCACCCGTGGGTGACCCGAAACCCGCCCCGATACCCGACGGGCACGGGGCTGGGTGAGGATTTACACCCACGGGGCCGGGGCGGGGGGGGGGGGGTGGTTCACCCGATACATTTGTCGGGGCGGGTATGGAATTGATCTACCCGTCCTGAACCCGCCCCATTGCCATCCCTACTGTCGATGCACAGAGATGCGAGGCAGCTAGAGCATTTGAAGCGATAAGGTTCGTACGGGCCAACTGGACTGAAGACTCTCTTTTTTTTTACACCAAAGTGGGCCGAAGACTCCACGCTAAATGGACCAGGCCGCGTAGGTGCTTGTCGAGTTAGACTTTCCGTTGGAATAACAAATACTCAAGCCCCGGGTCATATTTAGGGCCGGCCATATGAGGCCCAGACGAATTAAGCCCACATCACCGTAAACGCTAAAACCCCACGAACCCTAGGCCCGAGAGGTCTGTGAACGCGCGCCCTGCCGCCCTTCGCCGGCGGAAAATGCAGCTCTCCTCCCACCTCCGGCAAGCTCTTCGCCCGCGGCGGCCGCGCGGACCGCTCTTCCCCGCCGATGCCGGACTCCGTCCATTCTCCTCCGCGCGCCCCGCCCGGGCGCCTGCTCCCCGCGACGCGGCTGAGGCACCGCCGCCGCCGATGATGCCCACGCGGCCGTGGGAGGAGGCTCTCGCGGCCGCGCAGCGCGGCTTCTGCCTGCCGCTCGCCGGCCGCGTCCTCTCCGCGTCGGCGACCGGGAACGCAGCCGTGTCCCCCGCCGCGGTGCACGCCTCGCTCGCCCTCGCGTCCGCCGGCGCGCGCGGCGCGACGCGGAGGCAGATCGTACAGGCTCTGTGCGGCGGTGGTGGCGGCGGCAGGGGCGCAGCCGCGGACGCAGCGAATGTGGCCTCGCGCGTGGTGAAGCGCGTGCTCAGGGACAGGTCCACCTCCGGCGGGCCGCGGCTGGCGTTCGCTGCTGGGCTCTGGGCTGACGCGTCCACCAAGCTTTCGACGGGGTTCGTCGAGGCTGCCGGTAATGTGTACGGCTCCACAGCGAAAACAGCGGACTTCGTGAACAAGGTATGATATTGATGTTACAAAATGTAACATAGCTGGCTATGCTCATCAGGTGCTCGACTGTATGCTTGTGCAATTAGTTAGTAGCAGAACACCCCAATTTTCTTGTTGGATTTTATTTTAATTCTTCACTTAGTTTATTCAAGATTGATGGATCGGATTCTAGTAGCAATGTAGCATCAATTGGTCTATACGTTTATGCTGCTGAAGCTTCCTGTTAAGTGCACCCTATTCCGTCAGCCACTTTACGATGACAGAAATGTTATATGCATCAAAGAAGTTGCACTTATAAATAGGCCAACTATTACAGTAATACAAATAGTATGTAGGCTGGTATTTACAGTAGAATCAATGCAAGAGCTGTTCTGAACTTTTTTTCTGAATAGGAAAAAGCAATTTCAATTTGTGGTGTTTGCTGCTATTTACATGATATGTTTTTGAGACTCTTGACTCTTAAATTTAAACATTCTCCATTCCATTGATTTTTGAAGCCAGAAGATGCTGTTGAGAAAGTTAACTTGTGGGTCAACCAGTCCACAAAAGGTATTGTTACCACTCTCCTTCCGGATGGATCAGTAGATCAGAATACAGGGCTTGTTCTTGGTAGCACGCTGTATTTTAGGGGAAGATGGCTTGATCGGGCTGATACAAGGACGACTGCAGTACAACAGTTCTGCTGTCTGGATGGAACTTGTGTTGAGGTCCCTTTTGTGGAATATGACAGAACTCGACTTTTTGCTGTACATAATGGATTCAAAGTCATTAAGCTTCCTTACCAGAAAGGAAAGAATGAACGGAAGTTCTCCATGTACATCTTCCTCCCTGATGCTCATGATGGCCTGTTTGAATTAACCAAGAAGATATTCTCTGAATCTACATTCTTAGAACAACATTTGCCAACAGAGAAGTGCCATGTGGACATCAGGGTGCCCAAGTTCACAATTTCTTTCCAGACAGATATGAAAGATTTTCTGAAAGAGATGGGCCTTGAATTGCCTTTCCTCCGTGATGCAGATTTCTTAGATATGGTTAAGGAAGATGAATCCAGTGGACCATTGTTTCTATCTGATGTAGTTCATAAAGCAGTTTTGGAGGTTAATGATGAGGGGATTGAAGAAACTTCTGTGACAATGGGTTTAGGCAAACCTTCACCAGCAGAGCATTTTGTCGCCGGCCACCCCTTCTTCTTTGTCATTAAGGAGGAGGTGTCTGACACAGTAATATTCATGGGGCATGTACTTGACCCTTCATCGTAAATGTAACTTCGGATTCTGGGCTTTTATCAGCAAATTATAGGTATGTGTTGAATGATGAATCTCGCCTTCTATATGCCCTTCTACTTAGCACAAAACAATATGAAAGTAAACCATGGATATGAATATATATCAATCTGCTTTGCATAAGTCTTTGTGTACTTGTCTGAATCACAGAAAAAAGATTATGCTTTGCTGGTTTTTTAGTTTATTCTTCTGGATTGGTGTCCATATTTTTTTCTGACGAGTGCTCAAAGTATGTTTGTATTATTTGGCATAATGTATTTGTGTCTGGCTTGAATTACGTGCCTGTATTTTTCCCTCAGTCGCCTATATTTCCTGGCAAACTTGTTGATATAGTTCCTTTTTAAAATTGTTTGTTAATATTGTATATTGTTGTACCATGAATAACCTGCTTAACATACTCATAAAGAGATTTTGCTTTCATATAATCATGTCTGAAATGAAAATCAGGGGCCTTCAAATTTCAACAGAATGTTCCAGTTTAATAAAAAAATCAATTTGATGGCATTTCTTTGGTCATTATCAGGTTAGGTTGCCTTCCATGATGGCTCAACGCAAGTATGTAGCCACCTTGGGGCACCAGTCGGTTCATGTCGATCAAAAGGGAAAAGTTTCTTCAGCAAGATGATCAAAAAAAAAAACGGTATCATCATCTCACGACTTAGGGTTCTAGATGTCACATGAACCACATGGAATGGTAACAATGATTGATCTGAGAAACTTGAGTAACCCTGTTGACCAGATAGGACACTACTAAGTAATAAAGTTGACAAATACATAGACTTTGGTGTGCAAACGCCCATTGAATGATAAAGAAAGCAAACACCAGAAGATGCAACCTGTTCTTTTATCCGTGTCCCTTACGCGTGATACGCAAGAAAATAGCTGCGTCTTCCATTTTGTTTGTAAGATTGCAACGCTCCACTTACCATTTAATCAATAGTCTACCATCTTGTGCTGTTGGTGCTCTCTATTTTCCTTTTTGTTGGTTGTTGTGTGGCATTCCAATCAATACCAGTGCAGGTGCACAATATGATGTTCACTTATCTCCTGAGCTGATGGCGCTATATCTTGCTCATGTATAGTGGAGTGATGTGGAGTTGTGATGACGTTGATTGGCCTTTCGGTTTGAATGAAAAGGAGCTCTTGATTTCAGTTTTCCTGTTGCCAATTTGTTCTGGCATGCTCCTTTCTGTCCCTTTTTTGCCGCTGACAGACTGGCTGGGGAAAGAATGTGTTTATATTCTTTAAGTTAAAATGAGCCATGAGGATCTGTCTATCAATGTTTTATCCTATCCTTCTTATTCAGTAAATGACCACGAATATGATCAATTTTTTTTTCATACAGGTTCAGTGTGTAGGGCTTATGTGTTTAAGGTTGCTTAATTCTTTTTATATATATATATATAGACGTTTGAATGCAACATTCGATATTACTTTCAAGTTATTGCCTTTGAAGTTATCAATCCATGAAAGAAGCAGCGTGACGGGGATGATCTGAGCATGAGCAAGCGGTTGTTCCAGCTTCTAGGAAGCATGGACAGTTGCTTAGACCAGCGTGTTCGTCTCGTTGCTTTGCAGCGGCTGTTTTGCAGCAGCTACAGTGTTCGCAGTTATTTCTTCTGCAGCTACAGTGTTTCTGCAGCTAGTGTTTCTGCAGCTGCTACAGTGTTCGCAGTTATTTTTCTGCAGCCGTAGCCGCAGCTTTAGCGAAACGAACAGGCTGGCTTTTACGACAGTTCAGGTCAGGGCAAAGCCAAGGGAGGACCATATAGCATCTCAGCGCGAAGGCCTTGCTAATAAATGGTCGCTTTCCATTAGCCTAATGGCCTAAAAGTGACGCACCTGACTTGCACGAAGTGCGTCGCTTCAATTTCGTGGAGTTCACATCAGAATAAGAATGTTTTATAGATGATAAAGTTGTGTGTGCTCTTTTACCTTTTTCTGCATGATAAACCCAACTTTAATCAGATTAGGTGCGTTGCGCCGAAACGAAAATGGCTGGCTTTTGTAGCATATATCATTCCCTTTTTTCAACAAGCAAAAAAATTCTAAATTATGGTTAAGGTCCAAAGTTACTCAAAAAACTGCAATGTTACAATATCACGGTCGGAAATTAAGAACCAGCAAGGGCCATTTTGTTTTACGACAGTTGCGCTACTTGCGTACTGCGTGCAGGCCATCATATATTGTGAACCACTCCTGAATGCGAAAGCGACTCTGCACCGGAAAACAATTGTTGTGCTTTGCAAGCACATACTCCATTGGCTTTGCCCTGAATAACAATGTTCTAAGCGCTGATCAGGTCAGGTTCTTCCCTGTCGCGCGTTGCAGGATAACATCCAACCCTTGATTCCGGCGGTTTTGCCCCCAAAAACAGACAGGGCTTCATGCTACACTTTCCGTTGTCTTATGTTTTGATATTCATTCAGTTAATGAGAATGCCGTAGAGTAGGGAAAGGAATTGTGGCAGGGGCCCTCCAGGTCCAGCCTGACATTCTCACCTCAGCACGACCTGTTCGCCCATGGGCTGACACCGGATTCCGGCCGCGCACTCGCGCGTTCTCGTCGGCGGAACGAATTGGAGCTGGTGGTGAATCGTCGTACTGCACGTAAAGCTTCGTTGCGGCACGCTTTGTGTTTGTTGGAGTGGCAGAGAGCGACGTCCCCGTCCGTCGTTAACTTCAGCATTATACTAGAACTACTGTTCTTGGACCGGAGCGGTCAAAGTCGTGTGTATCTGTCCTGATGGGTGCTTTGCTGCGGCTTCTTTGTCCTTGCCTAGCCTAGAAGTCGAGATCCATCCACCATTGGTTGCGTGGTCGATTGAGTTAACTGCTTCTTTGTTCCATTCCTGATCCTTGTTAACCAACTCGTCCTTCTGTAAAAGACAGTATCAGAAGGCATGCGTAGCGTAGTTTCGGTCAGAGTATTTTACTGTTGCTGCGCGCAGCGACAATTCGGTTGTCAAAATACTGGAACACCATGATTCGATTCTGAGTATAGGATCCGAGCTAGTCCCTCTGTTCTTTTTGATGCATAACATGTACTACCTAGTAGTAATGTCCCGAATAAAGTGAATTGTCTGTTTCAAATTGAAACAGACAATTTTTAAACTACCTAGTAGTTATATACAAATATCAAAGAGAGAATTTCATATGCACGAATAAAGTGAATTGTCTGTTTCAAATTGATGACAAGCTAACAGGTGCTAGCTTACACCCACTGATGCAATGTCCCGAAAGGTAACAAGAGTTCATGTGCCTGCCCAAAAGGTTGATGGACTGAACGCTCCCAATTCCTGAAAACGTAGTTCATTTGCCGATAAGAAACTCAACGAACTTCAGACCTGGACACTTGTCCGGCCAAGTGAATGCATCTAGAAAGCGAGAAAGTGATCCGGGTAGTGAACCAGAACAAAAGAGTTTACTTTCCCTGTTCATGTCAACATCAGCATCGCTATTTGTTGCATGTTGTAATGTTTCCATTGCGAATATTGGTGTCGTAGACATGAGTTTATTTTCTCTAATTGTTTCCGGTCCACCTGTTTACATTGCAACCGGTGGAGGTTTGGAAGATGAATCGTCGAGTGCAGATATTTTGCATGACCGATATTTCTGAACTTTGTTTGAATCCAGTTCAGAAAAAAAAATTATGGCAGGACCTATCTTCTCGTTTGCTAATACAGCGCGACCAGACCCTTTCATTGCTTATAAACTCTACAAGGAAAAAGGCACTGAAAAATAGATCTTCCATCTTCTTCATGAGTCAATCCTCTCGTGCCTTGGAAACCACTTGTCAAATTAATTTAACCTATTAATTGTTGAAATGATCCTTAAAAGAGAAGTTCTTAGTGCATGTTTCTAAAATAAAATAATAGGGTAATTCGTTCCAATCCCGGACATCTTACTATTATTAACAAAATTATCCGTAGAAAGAAAAATGATTTCTGTAACATTTAAACTTAATGTTATATCTACCTATGTATTACACTCGTTTCGCTTAGAAACACTTATGTTTTAAAATATAACTTCTTTATATGAGATTTATAGTTTTTTTTTTTTTTGCAATCTTCATAACTAATATAAAATTAAATTTTCTAATCTGGCTTCCACTAGACATGCATGGCTTAGGTTTCAGAGATAGCATTCCAAAAAGAACAAAAGCAACATGACTAAACACTCAAGAACACGATCACATGTCACACTCATGCCACAGTTATGAAGCAAGAAAGCCCTCATCTAAGAACCAACATCAACGAACTTGATACTAGTTTTGACCCATTGATGCCAGGATGCAAACCGCTAAAATGCAAGCAAGTGGGTAAGTTCAATGATCCATGAACAGACTAGCTACTTGTGCTATGGGCACATAAAAACTGGGTGTAAATTCCACTTTTTGTTCACTTCCGTTTATTTGTCCTACTCCTATACAACTTTTTGAATACATTCAAAGAAAAAACGTTTCAACTAAATATTTATACTATTAAATGTATGTTAGTAAAAAAAGTGGCCTTGTTCAGTAGATCTTATTTTTGAATTTGTTCGTATAGTGTTCGATGCAATAATAGAAACATGGAATGAACAATTGACATTACTATTGTAAGATAGGATATTATTCACATTAGACATGAAAGAAATTAATTATCAGGTTTGATCCAAAACATTGCATACAATTTTTTAGTATGTTGGATGGACTATTGCGAGATATTGTGATATACCTTGTTACTCCTATAAAGATTTAGTATGTCCAAATACTCGATGTACACATGCCTATTAGGTGCTATAGGTTAAGGTGACGGTACCGTGATCGCATTATGTTCTGAACTTGACACCATCCAATCGAATCCTTGCCAGTGTTCGACTACAACTTCACTAGAGGCTGAACTGACGATGACTCCAACCATGGCAACGTAACGAGCTAATTAATGGCCGCCAAACCTCCCCACGCGACGCGCGAATTGTCCTTCCGTTCCTTGCAACGGCTCCGCTCGCTATCGCGCTCCGCTCGCCCGGCACGCTTCCACCACGTCTCCACTGACCAGAGCCAGACTGCAGTGCAGACAAGCCGCATGGGCCTGGGTGACGGCGACCGACACGTGGATCGGCCGATCATATCCGACCATGGGATGGACACAAGCGTCGTGGGATGGGATGGAGGGGGAGCAGGTCAAACGTCTCCAAAAGGCTACCTGCAGCGTTTGTTCGCTTCTGCCTGCCCATGGTGGGATGGGAGATCATGGAACTCAACGAAGAACCGCGACATACGTCCGCGTCAGTGGACAAAGCCGTGTCGCTTGTTGCTGATGGCCTGCAGGCCGCGTTTATAAAGACGATGCGTGATCAACCTAGCTAGCTTACCTGCCGCCGAATTAGTGTTTGTCTGCATGGAGCGGTAGCTGCTGCTGCATTGTTGCTTTCCCGACCATTGGTTTTGATAACTTGGATGTAATCAACTATATATGGCGCCGTCATCACCGGGATACGCTGTAGATTAGGATTCTGCCTAGGAAAGAATAGCTCAAAGTAATGCCGCGAGCGAGAACGCTTTTGTGTTGGTCGTAGGATTGGGACCTAGGAATTCCAAGGCTATGCATGCGGAGGGTGCACAAATTAGCTAGGTTGTGTCCGGATTAGTTGCACTCATCTTTAACGATCGAGCTTCTTCGCCTGTGATCGAGCACCATCTCCTGGAATTTAATTTGTTGGCTTTGAAATTGGATGGACTCGGCAGACGATGATGACGCGACCATGGGTCCATGGCAACGTAACACCGAACCGCCCACCTTTGCAGGTTGTAACGGCATATCCCCCGCGGGCGCCGGGCGCGGCTGCGCTGTGGACCGCACGCGGCACCCACCCCCACCAGCCACCTCGCATCGCAGCCCCACTCCGCACCGAGACAAGCCGCATGGCGATCCGCCGCGCCGACCCCGCCCCGCGCATGCGGCGGGACCCCGTTGAGTTGACGAGTCCGACGGCAAAGGAGGAAGACCCAGCCGCGCCGCCAGCAGAGCGACGACTTGTCATCATCGCAGTCGCAGGGCGCTCGACACGTCTCCGTCGTCGTGGAATGGTGGGTTGGAACGGAGCAGGGTCACACGCAAAAGCTACTGCCTCCGTCTTTTGTTAGCTTGCCTCCTTGGAAAACGGAACGACCCGCGCGCGACGTCCTCTTCCGTAGTCTCCTTTTCAATCAGAGCAGCTTTCTTGTCACTTAAAAAAAAAAAAGAGGAGTTTTCTTGCACAGTCAAAAGCCTTGTCGCTGTGACGATGGCCGTGGCCGGAGACGGGTGATCAGGTCAGCCGAACTAGCTGCTCCCCTGCCGCCTACCGAAGTCGTCGTGTCCGCCTGCGGCCCTTGCATTGCGGATCCGACCTTGCAGCGCCGCGCTGCATTGCAAGCAGGCACGACGCCAGATCAAAAATGATAATCAACCCGTCCAGCTTCTAGAACAGAGCATTCCAAAAGGCAGAACCTGGTCGGTGTTCCGGTGATTGCACCAACTTTTAATCTTGTTTGTTATAAAAGTACTGTGCCGTCAGCACTATGGACTCCAGATTAGGATGCGTCGTGCCTAGGAAACAATAATACTAGTTCAAAGGATGGCCTATAGCACCCTTTTACGGGTGCGTTCGGCGCACGCCCCTCTAAAATTTAGAGGGGTCTAAACTAAAAGAATCTAGTACTAATAAAGTCTACTGACAAAACCTTTTTAATGTCTACTGACAAGATTTTTTTAGTTTAAACCCCTCTAAATTTTAGAGGGGCGTGCGCCGAACGCACCCTAAGATTGAGACCTAGGAGGTATGGCTGGGCTTGCACACCTACGGAACTCGAACACGAAGGCAGAGGCGCGTTAGGGTCGGCATACCTAACGAATACACAACGGCTTTTTTCCTTGTACATGTATGAGCATTTATCCCTATAGAATCACATTCACACGCATACATTATTTTTTTTATTACACAGTACAACTCATACACTCACAACGCATGCACACTCACCTCTATCAAGACACATACGTAAACTCTACTTCTATGAGCATCTTCGAAGACTGAGTCGGCAAATCTTCGAGATTGACGAAGTCATCACTGGTGCGTCGCTGTCGACGGCCACGTCGCCTACCGCTGAAAGCCAAAGCCGCTAAATTCCAGAAAATTCGCTCCCACGAGGAGTCGAACCCTGGACCTCAAAGTTGCTACTCGGGTATCTTAACCACTAGACTAAGACCCCTTTCACCACACGTGTACACCATACATATACAGACTTTTTTTAGGCTACCTATACAAACGTTTCGGAGCGACTGAGCCAATTAATTTTGAAATTAGTTGTAACCGCAAATCGAGTCACAAACTCGAAAGGAGCCGTGCTTGTTTATTTTATGAGAAGTATTTATATGTGTCACAGATCTTTTTTTTTTTGAAGATTTGTAAATTCTCAGATTAGTGAGAACATTTAGTAAATCTCACTCATTCATATTTTTGGAACAAATAAATTGTGTATGTGGAATAACTTGTTGTGACCCGATACATATTTTTGGACCGCCACTAGAGTAATATGGATCGTGTCACAACAAATTATTTTTGTAGAGGTGTCCTGGCTTCTGCTTTCCAAAAAAAGGAGGAATGGGGCATAATCTCCTCTTTTCTAAGCAGAAAACTAACCTGCAGTGCTAAGCCACCGTTGCCCACCTCAGTCACTCGTTGCCGCCCTTGTCCCCGAATGGAACACTAGTTCTTCAGTACTTGGCCAAATGGAAATGGACGTAGTGCTCGTGCTCGTGCTCCCCACATTATTCCACGATACTGAGCAATTTGCGGACAAGAAACTCAACAACCCCATGTACGAAGCCTATGCTTTGCTTGGCTTAGTTGGCTAAGTGAGAGTACGTGGAGAGAGAGAGAGAGAGAGAGAAAATGAGCACAACGACGACTAATCAACGTCACAGCGCCTGCGCCTGGGACCCGTCCGTCGTCGTCGTGGAGAACAATGGAAGCGAGCAGGTCACACGCAAAAGCTACATAACGGTGATTACCTGCTTCTTTGCTTTTTTAGCTTCCGCTTCCCCAGTTCCCCCGTGGAATGGAACGAACCGGGCGCAGTGTCGTCTTCCGTCGTCTCCTTTTCAGCGCCGTTCTCTCTCGGACAGAGGAAGAAGAGCCAACGGTCAAAGCCCTGTCGCTGGTGAGACGGGTGATCAGCCGAGCTAGCCACTCGCCAGCCAGAGTGTCCGGCTGTCCTTGGACGGATCCGATTCTGGCCACGGCGCTGCCACGCTGTTCCTTCACCACATCGACAGTGATAATCAACTCATCCTTCTAGAACAGGCCGTTGGGAAGCCAGCATGGTGTTCGTTACATAACGGTGATTAACCAAACTTTTGTTTGTTAGTAAAAAGCACCGTGCCATCAGCAGAATAGTAGAATGCAGAGTAGGATCCTGTGTGGCTAGGAAACAATTGTTCAAAAGGATGGGAGTACGCTTTTGTGGGTTTAGGATTGGGACCTAGGAACTGATCGAAAATGTAGGTTCTATACAGTATGGGCGCGCGGACTAGGGTCGGCATGCCTACCCAAACAAACAATACTGCTCCATTTAACGTGTCATGCACCTACGTCTCCTGCAAATTCTTCCTAGCAAGGAAAAGTTTTCCACAATATTCTGCGCAAACATGATTTATATGGGATTTTGAACTTTATACAACTTCATTTACATTTTCTTTCAGTCAAGTCAGATATTTCTAACTATACTCCCTTTGTCCCTCAAAGAGTGTCATATTTGCCAAAATCGTCGGAACCGAGGAGTGGGCGCAATGACCCTGCTGCCCTCATTAATCATGAGGCAGGTTCCCCGCTCCGGCGATACCGAGTGGCTACCCGTCTCTTCCCGGTCTTCTGCTCCAAGCATAGCAACACCGCCTTGCTGGTGCAGAGCAAAGCGCATTGCGAGGCGAGAGAGCGACGCTCTTTCATCAAGTACAAATTTCAAATACTAAAACAACACTCTTTCAAAGACCGAAGGATTACCATGTTTACCCATTATACTCCAAATTAACCAACAGCCTTTAAAATGTAGCATCAACCAACCTTGCCGGCGTTCAGCCGTCAGCCATGCCGTTGTCATTACCGATAAACACATGGTTGACATGCAAGCTTCAGCGTGGGTGCGCGTTTATCATGTGTCTTCATACCGACCATTTGGCTGTTCCTGCTCTCTGCAGTGCTGTAATCCACATAAGTCATTCATGTATCATTTAGTTATCTGTAGTATAGATATCTTTAAAAAAACTCCACTGGTTTATCATAACGATAGGCGCACTCTTTGCAAAGAATCTCGAATCCTAGCTTTTGCATAGGCGTGAACAAAGAGGGGGACAAAATCCTCTGTTCTGTACTGGAAACAAATAGGTAGTGCTAGCTCCTGCCCACCTCGGTGCATTGTCTCCAAAAGGAACACCAGTTCTTCAGTACTCAGCTAAAAGGAAATGGACGTAGTGCTCGTGCTCCCCACATTCCACAACTGCACGTTGAGCTGACAAGAAACTCAAAAACCCCATATCTGACGCCTGTGCTTGGCCAAACGAAAGTATCTGGAAAGTGAGAAAGAGGAGCAAGCAGTGTAGAAAAAAGTTGCATTTTTTATCCTTTCGACCTCAGCATCGCACATATGAGCCGCATCAACATAATTTATTCTTTCTATAAGGATGTAATCATCAGCAATTTTGAATCTTGTTTCCCTTTTCACACAAAAACTCTCAATTTCTTTAAAGCTCCCGGGGATCTAAACACATACACAGTTCTCGTTTCATACAAAAAAAAAAAAAACTCAAAATTTTTTTATCTATTTATCTATTTCATCCTTCTCACACATAACAAGCCGCATCAACATCAATTGCCCTTTCAAGAATGTAATCATGAACAACTTTGCATTTTTTTTTCAATTGTTTTGTTGTCAATTTACAACTCTCAACTCTTTACAGTTCCCGTGGTTACATACACATACACAAGTCCTAATCCTCACAGGGAAATGGAATCGAAACACTTTATAAACTCTGTTTTCATTTCTCAATTTTTGTAACTAATCTATCTATGCACATCGGTAAAGAATTCTGGCGGGGCACGGAAACCGCCCAAATAGGAAATGCCAAAACAAAACAAAGATGCACAACGAATAATACATCAAGGAAGAAGAGAGAGGAAGAAAAGAATGGTCTTTCCCGTCGATCGTGCCGCGTCGCTGTGGGGTTGTTGCCGCGTTAACGGATGATTTCCGCCGATCCCGCGGCGGCAGCAGCATCGGAGACGTCTTCGTCGCCTTGGTCTTCTCCGATTCCGTTGCTGGTGATAGCTTTTTTTTCCCATGGACCCTCATGGCCCGCCCAGAGAGACAGGATGTTCCCAACGACGCGCGTGCGGCGCTTTGCAGCTGGCACGGCGTGAGTGGCGGTGACGCAATGCGCATGGCTCTGTTCCGTCAGCAACCTGCGGGATTCGGTGGAGGCAAAGGCAATGGCGGCAGTGCTTAGCTAGCTTAGTCGGTGTCGGTGAGGTCGAACTGGTCGGTGCCGGATCGTGAGAGGACGCGGCGTCCGGTGAACGTGCGTGACAGCTGCGCCGCCGGCGTGCAGACGGCGATGGCGCGGTCGAGCGCGTCGACGACCTCCGTCATGGACGGGCGGTCGCATCCGACGGGCCCCACGCACTCGGCGGCGAGGTAGGCGACGTAGGCCAGCGCCTCGGTCTCGTCGGGCGTCGGCGCGGGGAGGCGCGGGTCGAGCACCCGCGCGACCTCGTCGGCGTGGATGAGCGGCACGGCGAACTCGACGACGTTCTTGGGCGTCACGCTCTCGGCGTAGCGCTGCACGACGCGGCAGCCCGAGAGGAGCTCCAGGAGGACGACGCCGAAGCTGTACACGTCGGACTTGTCCGTCAGGTGCTGCAGACGGTAGTACTCCGGGTCCATGTACCCCACCGTCCCGCCCGTGTACACCACCGGCGGCGGCTGCTCGGTCTCGCCGGCGGCGGCGGCATTGGTGTCGCCGCCGACGCCGCAGGTGGGGTCGTCGAGGACGGAGGAGAGGCCGAAGTCGGCGATCTTGGCGGTCCACGTGTCGTCGAGCAGGATGTTGGCGGACTTGACGTCGCGGTGGATGATGGGCGGCACGGCGTAGACGTGCATGTACTCGATCCCGCGCGCCGCGTCGCGCGCGATGGCGAGACGCCCGCGCCACGACGCGAGCGGCGGCGCCAGCGGGTTACGGCTGTGGAGCTGGTCGTGGAGCGTGCCGTTGGCCATGAACTCGTACACCAGCAAGCGCTCGCCAGATTCGTCGTCGTCGACGCAGCAGCAGCCCAGGAGGCAGACGATGTTCTTGTGGTTGGCGCGCGCCAGGGCCGTGAGCTCCGAGTTGAACGCCGTCTCGCGGTCGCGGCGGCGGGCCGGGAGGCGCGCCATCGCCGCCGAGCTCGACGGCCGGGCCGTGTCCTCGGCGCGCTTGATGGCGACCTCGCGGCCGGAAGGCAGGGTGCCGCGGTACACGGAGCCGAAGCTTCCCGAGCCGATGCGGCGGTCGTCGGAGAACCCGTCCGTCGCCGCGGCCAGCACCTCCAGCGTGAACCGCTCCACCACGCTGCCCGGGCCCCTGCTCCGGCTGGACCCGCCCCGCGGCGCCATCTGCGACTGGTTTCCTGCGCCGCCGCCGCCGGCGAGGTTGTTTCCTTCCCCGCGCTTGTTGTCGCAGCGGCGGCGGCACCAGAGGAGCAGCGCGATCTGCATTGCCACCAGGAGGACCAGCGCGCCGGCGGACGCGGCGATGGCGATCCACATGGTCCTCCGGCTGCTCTTCCCGGGGTTGCCGGCCGACGAAGCGTTGGGCGGCACGGCGACGTTGAGCTCGAAGGCGCAGTCGACGCAGACGCAGAGGCCTTCTGCTTCGCAGAGGTTGGCGGAGCCCGGGAGGACGCCGCACTTGCAGGTGGACATGGGCACGCAGGGCCCCGGCATGACGCGGCCGAACACGAGGCGGTTGGTGGCGTTGAACTCTCGCCCGCCCCAGCAAACCAGGGAGTAGTTCGCCATCAGCACGCCGCAGAAGGACCGGCCCTGCGCCTTGACGCTCAGGTACTGCGCGTCGGCGAGGCTTCCCGGCGGCGGCGCCGCCACGCCGGCGCCGAAGCAGTGGATGGTGCCGTTGGTGCGGAGCCCGCACACGCCGGCGTCCCCCAATGCCAGCGCCGCGAACCCGCCGGCGGCCGCGTCGGGGCCCACCGCCGGCGCGCCGCGGCCCCAGCAGAGGATGCCGCCCGCCGTCGACAGCGCGCACGCGCGGCCGCCGCAGGCGACCACCACGTCGTAGCTCCCGACGCGCGGCGCGCCGGCGACGGCCGCGTCCGCCGGGTCGTCGCCGAAGCAGAGGATGGACGACGACGGCGAGCCCTCAACAATTCCGCACACGAACCCGTCCCCGACGGCGACGGCGGCGAACCGGAGCCCCGCGGGGGGCGGCGCCAGCCCGCGCCACCGCCAGCAGTGGAGCTCCCCGGACGCCAGCACGCCGCAGACGCGGTACTCGCCGGAGTCCAGCGCCTTCAGCGGCGGGCCGGCGTACACCCGCTTCATCCGGTTCCCGCCGTTCTTGGACAGGTCCCACCACACCATGTCCACATCGCCGGCGCCGTAGCCGTTGCCGGAGGAAGGCCCCACCGCGCAGAGGAAGTCCTCCCCGCCGGCGACGGCGTTGAAGGGGTGCGCCGACGGGTACGTCTCCTGCCGCGCGTGGTCCCCGCCCGCCGCCGTGCAGTTGAGGTCCACCAGCGCCGGCGAGGACGCCGAGGGCAGCAGGCCGCACACTATGGTGGTGTTGTCGGCCTTGGCCAGGGCGAAGGTCGAGAGCGCGGACGCCGGGCTCCTCCGCGCGAGCAGGAGGAGAGACAGCAGCAGGAGCACGAGGCGGCGGCGGCGGACTTGGAGGAGCCGGCGCGGCGGCGGCGGCGGCATCGGGGCGCGCAAACGGGTGTGGGGAAGGAGAAGGGCGGCAGGTGGTGGGGGGACATGGTAAGGCAGAGCAAGACAGGTGGTGGTGCGTGTGAGGAATTTGGCTGCGTCAGGTGGTGGTGGATTTGGTGAGGAGTAATCCTCTCTTCTTGCCCTGTCCTGCCGTGGTGGCGCAGCTCAACTGCTCATCACTCCATCCTTCACTGCACTTCCATCCCATGCTTCAATCATCTATACTAGTGAAGTGATTGCGACTGATTCAAAGTGAACGGTTTGCCTCCCCATTATTAAACAGTTGATTATGGATACGTGTGGAAAGAAATCTGATGATTAGGGCTGCTAATTGCTATCAATAATCGTAAAGGGAGTAGAGGACCGCAAAGAAACTGCTGGTCCATGTGACAAAGGATCATGGTTGGTTGGTTGCTTGCTTGCTTCTTATAGGATGATGCCTATCCATCCTTGAGAACTACTGACCACCATCTGAACAGAAGATTCATTGATATCATATTACTGTGGCTGGCAACTGTAGATGACTTTTGTTTCCTGTGCACATGGAGATTGATCCAATTTGGCAAGTGAAAGTGGCCGCTTACTTAACGGATTAATTGGAAGGTGAGACTGAAGGTGAGTCATGAGTGAGCGGATTAGTGTACGACCACTCACTGAGTGCTGGCCTTTGCTGACGTGTTTTCTTCTTCCCTCCCATTTTATTAATTGAGGAGGTTATGGGTTTGGATAAATACCGTGCTTAGGAACAGCGTGATTGCATACCCCTTGCACTACATCAAATGTTGGGTCAAATTGGAAAGGAAATAATTGGTTGTCCACATCGCTATATCAATTATCAGAGGAACTACTTTAATCTGTTATCTATTTTAGATCAACCACAATGAAAATAACAACATTATCTTACTCAAAGAGGTACCTTAAATCAACTTTATAGTCCTTACAAACAATACCAAAGTTGCTTATTTTTTACTGCCTTATCCAACGCACGCCATCCATTCTTGAACGAACAACTTCCTGCACGTTTTGTTGAAAAGAATGCAGGATAAAAGAGAATTAGAGATGGAAGGAAAGAGGAAATGGGGGTGAGTTTGGAGTGAATGACTTGAGCACAGCATGTACTTTTCCAGTTTTCCTAGGATGTGAATGAAAATTGAACAAATCATCTTGTTGACAAACTTCTTCCTTCTTGCCAATAGTAGTGTGCAACTTTTGCTTCTTCTTTTTCGGCACTTTGTGCTCCTTTCGTTATGAATGAAATGGCACCACAATTTGCAAGTTTTCATTAGTTGAACAAAATATTTCCAATTAACATCCCTTAGAGGCTGCTAGCCTAGAAAAACAAAAATTAAAATAGCACCAAACTACAAAAACAAATACTCTCAGGCTAATTAAGTGCGACGCTCCTAACACCTGTTAACTATTAGTTGGGGCATGTGGACTCCACACGATGGGGTTACAATAATATGAACGGTAGAAAAACAATAATATGAATTAGGATCATACAACTGTGAACAATATTTTCGTTTAAAAAGGGAGCTGCACATAATCCTATTAATTTGCACGCGGCCTACCGGCCGGATGAAACCTGAGTCTGATAGTGATCGAAAATTAGAACGTCGAAGAAGGAACCCAAGTCACGCATAGAAGTGTCGTTTCAGTCTCAACTGACAAAGCGCCACATTCGATTTGGTTTCTTCCTTTGCAGGCGAATAGCTAGGAGCCTCACCCAGCAAGATTTGACCATCTGGTCTCCGTTGCCCATTTCCTGGCCATTAGCGATGATGAGATATATGGAGATAAATGGAGCAGATGGGATCATGCTTCACGGGATAGATGCTATCGTCATTCTATTTCATGACACTGCTTACGTAAGATTCTCTAGCCTCTACTCCCTCCGTGGCAAAATATAAGCATTTCAGGGTTTAGTCAAAGTCAATCGTCTTCAACTTTAATTTTAATATATATAAAAATAAAATATTTGAAATATGAAGAGTTACATATTATGATAATTGATTTTATGATGAATCTAACAACATCGTTTATAATTAGTCAAATATTCTAATTTTTTTATTATTAATAGTCAAAGTTGAAGAGAATTAACTTTGACCAAACCCTGGAATATTTATATTCTGAAACGGAGGTAGTAACTAGCTTAATAGCGCTACATATAGAGGCTCGAACTGACAGATGACAATTTGGTGGAGGATTTTTCTTTCTGTAGGTCAAAAGTTGTAGATACGGTAGGGGCCTCCTAATCCGGTGTACTCGAACAAGACATGGCTTGTGGAATGTTCATATGGTGTCCCCACTGACAGAGTGGCGATCTTGCCATGGATGAGTTACTTGTCGACTTTTGCCATGCGCCCTCGTAAAATAAATAAATAATTCCATGCAAAAAAAAAGCGTATAGAATGGGACTGCATTTACTCAAAAGGAGCGACTTTGTTTTCCATATATTTTGGGATATTTAGAAAGGAAACAGAAGCAAAATGGTTATAAAACATGTCTGAATGCGGTTTTATTATAGCGATTAGGTATAAAGCACCCCTAGTTTTTTATTACGCGGAAGGACGATTGCAGCCTGCAGCAGGATCTTTTGTCTGATGATTTTGATGGAACTTGAATGGCAATGAGAAGGAGCTGGGGTTGCTCCCGTCCTGGGATCATCCAACGGAAGGACCATTAGCAAGCAAGATCGAACTGTTGAGCTATGTTACTATGTATGACATGGTTGTTGGATGATCATGTATGCCATTTCTTGAGCTATGTTACTGTCGAGGCCCAGCCCACCTAGGCCCAGCCGCAAGGCCCATTAGTGGCGGTTAGGGTTTGGGCAGCCGCCACCTCTAGGATTGCTTCGAGAATAAGTTATTTAGGGGTCAAGTTAAGTTACTTAGGGGTCAAGTTAGCCCTCTCTATATAATGAGAGGATTGTAATCAGATTGAATGAAGAAAGGAATAGTAAGGGTTTAACCCTACAACTCTCTCTCTCTCTCAACAGCCGCCGCCCTCTCTCTCTTCCATGCGCCTGCGCCTCCCTCTCTTCCAGCCCTAGCCGCACCCCTCCTCCTCCGTAGCCGCAATGGGGCAGCTGCCCCTTGTTGATCATAACAGATTATGACGGACGGCGATGCCTCAGCTAAACAACTGGGCTAGTTCACATCGCTTTCTTAGCTCGTCCTAGATTCAATTATCGATTTGTCAGCCTAATGATTTGTCATCACTGCTCACAAATGATAGTTACACGATTCAAAGCAGTCAAGGAATATAATCAGCGTCAAGCTGTATTTTTGTGCCAATACATCAGATACAACATCTGTGCTAACCATACTATAAGACAAAAGAGCAGAGTCTCATGCCTCTGCTAATTTATAATCGTCCTTGAATGCACTCGAATGTCCGGAAAAGAAATGTGCATTCTCCGACCTTTACTGAAAATGTAGTGCTGAAAAATGCATCCAAACTGTAAAAAAATGGATGAAATTAAAGAAACTAATGGCCTCATTTGTCCTATTTGACGACCGTGGATGGCTGTTGGTGACCTTGCAACTAAGCCCCTTAAACGAGCATCAGGAAACTCGACTAATTCATCGTCCTCCAAACGTACGGAAGATGCGTGAATATTACGGCTTAATATATAGCCAATTTTTAATCTCGGCTGTTCTTTATCTAAAAAAAATCTCGGCTGTTCGATGGAGGTTAGCATTTCTCCATCGGATTTTTCTTCAGTTGGAACCTGTAATGAGCCATAGGAATTTAAAAGGTATTATTGCCATGCAAATAAATTTAAAGTCAACACCAAACCGAAATCATTCATCTTCCAGCTTGTACTTGAGGGTGTGACATTTTACCCGCTTATCTATTTACTGTGCAGAGAGAAAGCGATTTACCTCACTACCAGTTCACCGAGAAAACTATTTGTCTGACTCGCTTCAGAGGGGAAAAAACAAGCCCAGCCCGTGACTGGAATTGGTTCTCTCACAATCATTTGAATTTCGAAAATTTATACATTAGAATTACATATGGTGCACACTTGTTGCGCATAACAGAAGCAGATTTTGACCGTTATAAGCCACAGCTAAGGACATACTGCATTTCACAGAACATGAAGTAGTATCCCATATTGTTGGAAGAGCTCTCTCGATCAAGTACAAAAGGGGAATAGATGATCTATTATAGATCCACTGTGCATGCCTTGTGGCGCTAAAGTGCCAAAAAATACAGTGGAGTTTTGGATCATGGAATTCACCACTATGCTGGTATACTACTCAACTTTGATTTCATTACACATCTTAATTCCTCAGTACATATAGAAAGCAGGGCGGTCATAGAACCTACAAGCCCACATGGAACAGAAATCCAAGAATGCAGTCCATATAGTTTCCTCCAGGAATTTGTAACCCAAGGTCGGTTTCTTCTTACAGGCACTATGATCAGCATCCTGGCTGGCAAGATGGCTACGACTGATTATGATCATCAAGTGCCGCAAGGAAGCCCTGTATTTATTACGCTATTGAGTCTCAACAGAATATAAGGGTCCGTTTGGATGGAAGAATCGTTTCTGATTCTGGGTCGAATCGGTAGAAACGGTGCCAAAGGGAAAAATTCTGAAACGTTTCACCTGTGAATCCATGTGAATCGTTTCACAATTTTGGCCTGGGATGGTGGAACGGCAAAAGAGGTGTTCCACACCGATTCGCTCCACCGATTACCCCTGTGCCCTTCTCCAGTGGACTTGTGTGCCTCTGTTGCCGGCAGCGCCGACTGAAGCTCCGCCCGGAATGCCGCCCTCCTTCAAATCCAAACTCACAAATGGGTTGCTCTTAGTTTTTAGATCATTTCCCCCAATTTCACTCCTCCGATTCATCGCTGGGCACCTCCAATCAGCTCCCACACTGTTCTGTTCTCTCTCATCTCTGGTTCCCTTCTGTATTCGATTAAGAGGACGAAGAAGATGAACAGTTACTTAATGGGCTGGGCCTAATGGGCTAGGAAGTAGAGTGCGTGGTGGGCTAATAAGATTGTTACCTTGCTCTTTTTTTTACTATTAATTATACAGAATGGTTTTTTATATTGATTTTTCTATGAGAACAATGATTCAAAAAATCAAGGGCAAGTTGGTCATTTCCATACTTTTTTCATGTTTTCAGAATCTGAATCCAAACCAACTGCCAAACGGTTTCTCAAGTGATTCTGATTCTGCTTGAGAAACGTTTCAACTCAGAATCTGGAACTGAAACGTTTCTAGGTGAATCTGGAACCGTACCAAACGCACCCTAACATTGGCCTAGAAATTTTCTTTGTGAATTTAGCAATTCCAGCAGATCCCGTATACAGGAATTTGTGCAACTTGTTGATGGAATATTCGAATTCTTTGTACTTGGGTGTGTCAGTTGAGTTCCAGGTCAATGGTTTTCATCCTTTCACAGTTATAATACCATCAATTACAGTAAGTCTTATATTGTTCAATTGTTGAAAGCAATCAATCTGATACCAAAGTACCTCATGTCAGCCTAGCTTCCTTAGTCTCATCTTCATCATGATTATGTCAAAGTGTGAGGAATAATCAGGAGGTGATCGAAAAGGCTCATATCGCCGTGCTATTAACAACTATTCGAGAAAAGCTGTTTCTTCTTTGCATTCTGACAAAGAGTTGGGACAAAGACATCCAAAGTTCCTTTGTAAGGTTACAAACATATAAGAGGGATTATAATATATGTGCTAGTACATATGTGTAATGACAACATATTAAAAATAAGATTTAGAAAGAAACTAAAAATGGAACTTACAATGACACAAGTGTGCCTTTTGGCCCATTCTGATCAAGTAATTAAAGATGCCAATATTGCTTTGGGATACACATGACCTCGGGGCGCTCTCCCTTCCGACCTGTTCAACCCGAACGCGTCGTCCGCCCACACCCTCCCCCCCCCCCCCCCCCCCCCCCCCCCCCCCGCGGTGGGTGCACCCGGCCCATATCGGCCCAGCTCCGCTCATCGCGCCTGCGCGCCGCCGCAGCCAAGCTCCGCGCCGCGCTAGAGCCGTCGTCGTCGCCCGTCTTCCTCCGCTCGGCGCCTGCTCTCGCCCTGCTTCGGCTCTACGCATCGCCCCCAGGTCCACGCGCCACCTTGTTCAGCTCTGCTTCGAGGCCGAGCAACGGCAGCAGCATGGCCATTGACGGCTTGGAATCCGCATTTCTTTGCTAGCTGGCGAGCCACATTGAAGTGAGCATGTCGTCCCTGAAGCCTGCGCCCAGGGACCTGTAGCTCCAAGCGACTGCCATGGCCATGGAGTCCGTGTTAAAATTGCTCCAGCCAGGAAGAATCATTGCTCCAGCAGGAAGAATTGATTGTTCCAGTAGGAAGAATCGATTGTTCTAATACAAAGAATCAATTGTTCCAGCAGAAAGAAGCAATTGTTCCAGCAGAAAAAACCATTTGTTCCTGCAGGAAGAATCAATTGTTCCAGCGAAAAGAATTAGTTGTTCTAGCAGGAAGAATCAATTATTACATCCTGTCACCCCTACTGCGTTCTTCCTCTGCACGATTCACGCTTGAAATAAAATGAAATGATCCACCACAAAAATTCAATTGTTCTAGCCATAAAAATGAAATGTTCCATCCTTATAAATCAAATGTTCTATCATTGCAAATCAAATGTTCCACCGTTCAAAAGCAAATGTTCTATGGAGCAAAAGCAATTGTTCCATGCTAAGAAAAAATTGCTCCAAGAAATGCTCATGGCAGCTCTCAGAAATCCAGGCACGTGAGCCGGCAGCCAAGGCGGGATTTGTTGGGTCAGATAGTCGGAGCTTACTCCATCAATCACAAGCCGGGCGCGCGGCGAGCTGGCGCGTGTCCGCGGCGGCCAGGGTGCATGGACGGAGCGGCAACGTCAAGAGAGCGGCGGCCATCGCCTTGCAAATCGCAAGGAGCGCATCTGCTGCTTCCGGAGGGAGAAGAGCCTGCACTGGCGGGCCGCGTCGTGGGCCGAATCACGTGGATTGGGCCGCTGTCAAGGGGGCAACGATTCGCGAGTGGGGGTGGGCGGAGGAAGGCCAGGCGTTGCGGTGGGCGGAGGCGACGGTTCGCGCATGACCTCACCAAGACTTACTTGGAGCCACAAAAATATGAATAACAAAGTTGAATAAATAATCCTTTTCACAGCCTTGTGAAGATTCAACCTTGCAAATCGCTCATCGAAGCCATAATAGTTGTTCTTCGCCACAAGTATGTTGCTAGGAGGAGGAGTGAGGGGCAAAATAGGACATACGAAAATCCGAAAGACTGAATGTGGCCCCAAAACTCTACCCGACGAACGAAGTGGCATATTTCCAACCGGAAAACAATTGGTAATAGCACCAACCCGATAGAGAAAGTTCGATGGAAGATTTCCAATCTGAAAAATTTAAAAGGTTCCATACAAAATGAAATCCACCAAAAGAAGAGCACATGCAGTCAATTTCCTTCACTCCAAACATCAGGCCATCTTACTTCCCAGCGAGACACCCTCACAACAATGTGATTTCAGATTACCTAGTTCATCGCAACCCACACAGTGCCCAAATCCTCCAGGTTAGGAACATGGACATAGACTGAATCCACCTTTACGCGCCAATGATCCAAAAGGTGCCGCCTTCACGCGGTGCCGCGCTGATAACCCAGCAGCTAGGGTCCCACTCTGCAGCAACCAGATCGAAGAGGACGGGAATTGCGGCGAAAGGCTGTCTTGGCATTCGTTTCCTCCCCTCTAAAATTTAGACTTATCATATTAAAAAAGAATCTTGTCATTTAGGAGCATTAAATAAAATTTAATGACAAAACTTTTTTGACAGATGAATGCCCATTTCGAGACGAATCTAATGAGCATAATTAATCTATATTTTGCTACAGTAACCATCATCTAATCATGACTTAATTACCTTCATTAGATTCGTCTCGCGAATTAGACCAAGAGTTCTGCAGTTAGTTTTGTAATTAAACTTTATTTAATACTTATAAATAACAAAATTCTTTTTAATATGATTCCTCTAAAATTTAGACCCTAGTAAACGTCTGATTGAAGTGCCACGCCATGTTGTTTGGGATCTCGCCGCCGCCGGCCAGAGCGAAGGGAGAGGAGACCATTCTAGTTTGAGATTGCAGAATAAAAGGAGGCCCAAGGGGACATGCCACGAACATTAGATTGCGGCCCAAGCCCAGCCCAAATTTTGTAAAAGGCCGTAGGCTCGATCAAGGCAACAGCGAGGAAGGCTTCAGTTTGTGCAGAAGTCTGCATGGTCGTGATCCAGCCCACGACCGGGTTAAGCGGTGGTCCCAGCTAAAATGAAACTATATGTTGTGCTAAAAAAAAATTGAAACTATATGAACAATCACAAGGTAGAGAAGGGTAATATTAGTTTCCATATGATGCACAGTGCACAGATAAACTGGTAATAACATATACAATGATTAACAGACAAAGTTAAAAAGGTTTGATCCATAGAGTCTAAGAGCTATTAAGGATGGGAATGGGAGATAAGCATGCAATTTCAACTACACAGCGCCTTATTGAATCTTGAATTTGGTGGCATGACCCATGGTTGCACGCTCCTCCTTTTCGGCTAATCTTCGGCCGAACCATCATCATCGGCAGAAGCAGCGGCCGCAGCATCGTCATCATCAGCAGAACCAGCTCTGGCAGCATCTTCGTCGTCAGCTGAAGCTGTTGTGGCCACAGCATCTCCATCGTCAACTGCCCCATCATCATTAGCAGGAGCATCATCTCCGTCCAGGGGAACATCAGGACTTTCTCCTTCCTCCTCCTCCCCATTCTCTGTAACTGCAAGCAACGTTCTGATTGTTATTTAAGGAAGTAATAAATAAACTCGATTGTCACTGAAAAGGAGGTAACATTTGCAAGATATCACCCGGGAGGACAATGTAAAATGATTCTTTTGATATAGTATACAATCAATTCTTTTAATTTTTATTTCTATGGGTGAGAACTGTATATAAGGTAGGTGATTATAGTGCCGACCATTCTCTTGTATACGGACTATGTAGATCCTCCTGACAGAAATGATGAAAATCCTGCAATAGTAACTCGTTAGTATAATTTCCAACCAACTTAATGATAACTCGACTTGCAAACAGAAGGGTATGGATTATGATTTGATAACTCACTCCCACGGGACTTCTCCAAAGAAGAAACGGTCACCAGACCCGTTGTCATAAAAGATAACAAAGTTGTTGTCATCTAGTGCACCATCTTCTTCTTTGTGTACTATGCCATTAAGTTCGCAGGATGGCACTAAGAAATCGAGCACTTGATAAATCAAAATTGTCCAAATCAAACATGTATAATCAATATTTCTGAATGATTTGCTCAATATTCTGGTTAATTAGTTCTCAGAGATATTTTGCTTGTTTTAATTTATTTAAAATTTAAGGGTTTCACGATCTGAAAAATATCTAAATCCTCTACATATTCAACATATATGCAATGTGGCCTAAGAAAGATATCTAATTTAGAATCTAGAGTGCAGTTCACGGTATAATGTTTCAATACTTTTATTCTGAACATGATAATGACCACTTAAAACAATTAGCTTCATTTAATTTAAATTGTAGATGTTACATGTCCATATGTAAAATGTCTGTCAGCTAATTGGCTGATGCCGTGTATGGGATGTAGCTGCATATGGGAAGGTTTAACTTACTGGAAAAGTTGTTGCCTAATCTTTTCAAGGTGAAGGATAATGATGCATAGCTGTTGTGAGTTGCCAAATTGATCTTCCTGCCAACAAGTTCCCCCTGCATGAAAACCTTCACAAACCTTGAGACTGAGAATCCTGGTTTGGCCTCAGCCTCTGGCTCCATGGAAACGTTTGCACTCTTCATCTCATCCATAGATCGGTACTAGTATGTTATCTATTGAATAAAGAAAATTGTGTATTAGTTTCTTTGCAACTTTTTGGTCAAAATAGAAAATTCTGTGCATCCTACTTCAAATGGAGAACTAAAATTCTAACATGGGGAAAGAAAGAAAAACCGATGCAGGCTTCTGAGATTGCTAACCCTACGTACCTTTGACAATGCTATTCAAAACATATGAAGATAACAATAGGCATATCTAGAGGAATGGGACCAAGGGGTATTTATAGTACAGTGGCTGACCCTAAAGTTAAAGGACCTTAAATACAAATAATTTTTTTGCATCTTCAACCTTGTCAATTATATATTTCAAAGAATATGCTTTCAAACTAGCCATTTTCTCATGATATAGAATGCAAAATCATAGTTATAGTTTAACAAATAGCATACAAAGATGCACAACTTAATAGTTCATCTCACGTTTCTTTCAAAATCTGTCCTTACAACAGCCTAATGTAGAATCCATATTATATCTTTTGCAGCACACATGTTAGAACACTACTCATTATCCAACAGCTTTTACATATATTGAGGATGGTACTGAAAAAAAGTAATCAATCAAACTAAAATGTTAAATAGCAAAATATATAAGGGCGTGAGTGGAAAATGTATTGCTGATATGGGTGCCAGTATATCTGTAACATTAAATGATGTCTTCATAAAGTTCAGCGTATCCATGTCCCAAATATTCATGCATGTTACATTCTATTAATTGATGGTACTTGTATAAATGATTTGATGTAGTAACAAACTTTTACTCATTGTGGAAGAAACCAAATCCTTCGGCTATTCTCGAATAATTTCCTTTATTTTTTTATAGGCATGATAATGCATTTTGTCTCGTAGTTCATAATTTTTTTGTGACATGTACTCCTTCCGGTTCACAATGTGAGGATTCCTGGGGTTCAAATCTCAGAATTGTGGAGAAGAGAAAAGACGCATGTGCCCTCAATAAAGTAATGAAACGCGTGACATCTAATGCATCCAATTGTTGTGGGGAGAGAAAGGTCGATGGTGATGGGGTGCTATCGCCAACTCGGCGGCGCGGCCGCAACAGGAATCAACGGCGACAAGCGACGAGACGTCCACCTCCTCCACACCTCCACGAGACCGAAGCACCGCACCCACTGCCGCAAGGGCGTCGCCGTCCCTGTTCACCTGCTGGAGAAGGGGCATAGGTAGAAGCCTGGCCGGCACAGGCGCGACCCAGATCCATTGCTTTCGCGAGCACGAGCTCGTCCATGGCTATGGTAGTAACCATAGTATGGTAGACTTTTGCTTTGTTTTGCTAGTAAAGGCATACTAAGAAGTGGTGTTCTTTTCTGCTCCTTTAAGTTTCCATCCACACTTGATACATATTTCTCACTGTTTAAATATTCCACATAATAATAAAGTCATGCGGTTATATGTTTCCTCTATGCATTAAAGACTAAAGAGAAGCAAATTTTACTTATCAATAGATATAGACAAAAATACTGCTGGTATGAGATTGTATGAAGAATCGATTTTGAAACTTCAATATTCATCAGATTCTTGGAAAGTGTTTCCATGGCTGATCGGTGAATATAAACTCCTAGAAATGGATCAAAAATTAAAGAATGAGATCCAATTTTAGACCCATGTATCCGTAACAAAATATGATTCTTTGAAAAATGGTTCTCGTTCTCTCTAGTGCAAACTATAGCATTATACACCCTTTGTTTTTTGTATATGACATCTGCACTTGTTAGTAAAGTAACCAGCTACATTAGAGTTGGAGAGAGTATATACTGCGCATACGCTTTCTTGATTTTGCTTGTGTCTGCGAACATACAAATAACAATGGCGTCATATAAGTCATATAAGGTTAATGGAGAAAAAAAAAACACTATAAAGCTACCGCAACAACATGCACTATAAAGATGCATGATATATATACTTATAGGCATATATAATTAGGAGTGGTCCAGCCATATTGCCATGCATAATACGTGCTTTGCTATATGATTTGAGAATCAAGAACAAATTGGTTATTATTTTGTCATTTTTGAATGCCAATGGATGCATTCTAGTAACGTCACCACCATTTGTGCCTACAAATACTTCGATCCTTGAAAAACCTTCTCTTGATGAACCATAAAGCTGCTATTTCATGTTTCTTCTCTGTTACTATTATGAAGGTATTGCCGATACAAACAATATAAGGAATACCCTGTGTTCGCCCGCTCTTATGAGTCTCAAGATATAAGGATGGAGGAAGTTTGTCGTTTTCACGTGATAATAAATAACATTATAAAATGAAAACAGAAGAGAGATTTAGATGCTACACAGTCGTCATGCTATAGATAGCAGTTGACGCTGCCTCTTGACCATCATACCCACACGTTTGCCATGTTAGAAGTTTCAAACAAAAGTAAAGCTTGAGTATGTCTTCACTCTCCACTCTATAATAGTGCTGAAAGGCCCAAATATTTTCTTTAAAAGAATGCACAAACGATGACAGTATTTGATTTCTGGCATAGGTAAGATAAGGCCCATTGTTCATTGAAATTTTATTTTTCATAATTATTTTTATGTAATGCTCAAAATGAGATGCTATTGATTGGAAAGCATCAGTGGTACAACATATAGATCACTTCACAGGTAGCTACCCTAAATTAGTACAAGACGAAATATTAGTTAAGAAATATGTATGTCCCTTTTGGTTGGCTCTCTTCATAGGTGCCTTCAGTTATTTATTTCTTTTTCAGTTCCATCATTTTTATCACCATTGGGATGACCTGAAAATAAATAAATAACAAAAGACTCTCGGTCAAAATTGAACAAGCTGCACGACATGGACATGCTAGCACTAGTTCAAATTCAAAATGATTGGAAATTAACAATATCAAATTTAAAAAAAAACAAATAACATATTTGTTTTATAATTACCTTTTTCTCGGACAATGTATAATCTTTTAGCAGAGGCTTGGAATAACCTGTCACAATGCATATAACATTACTTCTCCATTTTTGCCCTACACAACTGCGTTAGAGTATGTTATCTTCTAAAAGGCTAAAAATGTTAGAAAATACAATCTTGGTTGTGTACCAGGAACTCGGAATTGTCACAAAAGGGTACACAACTATAATGGCTTTAATTATCCTAAAAGTATTATAATTGATGATATTTGTGAAGCGGCACTATTTTATATTCCAATAAAATCTTGGTTGTTGGATGATATGCAAATATTAGTGATTTTACTGGCAAATCTTTAGCAATTAATTACTCTTATAATAATATTATTGATGCATACCATACATTGATGCATTGAATCTTTTCACACAATCTTGGTCTCTATATGATATTCTACCATTAATGAGATAGTTGTTGGTTGGTTGTAAGCAACTAATACTTACTACTATGGCAATCTTTTGATGCAATCTTGGTTTTTATGTGTGATATATATCGTACTGCAAATGAGATGATTGGCCGACTGTGAATACTTACTCCCATGGAACATCTCCAACAAGCATCCGGTCACCCTCGAAATCTTCATATAGGAATATAAATTTGTCACTATTGAAAGACTTTTCTTCTCCCGTATTTATGCTTGAGCAATCTGCAGCTGCATTTGGAATTGAAATCGAGTCACTGAAACAATCAATAAGAGAGTGGGAGTGAGAAATTTTAGAATCATGTGGAGAAGTGCTAGAAAATTCCACCGTCGTGCTCTGTTTCAAATTATCAACATCGTTTGACATATGAAAACTACATATACTATCCATAAAAACACATTAGCTCAAATTAAATGTATGATGAATGGCAAATATAAAATGTTGTTCTCCTAGTCTTCAAAAAAGTTGGTGAAATCAAATTGTGGAGGTTATGGACCCCAGGTGCCGATCGATAAGGAAGGTACGTAGAAGATAGACTCCTATCAAGACTCTTCAGATATATGTGTTGTAATTAAATAGGAAACATAGCTTAACTGACTAGAAAACCGATTGTGTAACCCTGTCTCCCAAACCTGTGTAAATTTGTGTCTTATGTTGCCATTGAACTCTAGATCTCACGCATTGGATAATACTGAAATCATTGGTAACAAAGACTGACATAAATACAAAGAAAAACTTAAAGGATATGACAAAATAAAGAGGAAAAAACATGAGTGCCGGGCACTTACGACAGAAGAAGTTTATTGTCATCTTTCTGAGCACCCGGGAGAGGGATTCATAGGTGCCATGTGCCCTCAAGTTGATTTTCCTTGCAATAGTGTAACCTTCCATGTGCACCTTGGCAAACATATTCGCTGGTGCCCTTGTGTCTACGAGGTCAATGTTGTTTTTCGAGGCCACTGCATTCTTCTCGTTGCCTGCTGGCACAGTAATTTCTTTCTGTCCCTCAATAGCGACAGTGCCATCAGACTTGGTTGTGTGCATGGCTGTGATGAGGTTGCGCCGAGAGGTGTGCACAGGTGGCCAGCCTACAGCAGATGGCAATGGGATGGCATGGGCCTCACTGTTAATAAGAAAATGTTATTCGGGTAAAACATCAGAGAAGAAAATTCCCATTAAGGAGTATCTAAATTTCTAACTTCATACTTAATTTCTATGACAAAATACATTGTGTAACTTGACACTGTAAGTGCACCATTTCGATGGCAACCTGACTCTACTTGCACCCAACACCCCTTCCTCAATCTCCTGAAGTCATGGTGGAGGATAATATGGATATTGTTAATTCTCAGACGTCTAAATTTGGTTTCATTACCGTCCCATCACCTTATAACTATAAATGGCCTTACTAGAAACTTAAGTTTTACTAGTACCAATGCACATACACCATGTATGTGTCTGAAAAGTTCAAAATAATATTTACGGGATGAGTTCTGCTATGTGCAGGCGTATATCCAATCCAATGGATTGTATTTCAGCGACTAACATTTCTACAGGCAACAAAAATCCGTCTCTATAGGAGGTTGCTTGTTACATCATCCGAAAGTAGTCTGTAGAAATGCAATTTTTTACCCAATCTGAAAATATTTCAATATTTTTATTTCTATACTATCCACCATTAAAAATTTATTTCCAATATTTGGATAAAAAATACAAATAATAATTTTCACCAACGGAGTCCCTTTCAAGGAGACACACGTGCCCATGTTTAATCCAATATGGAAATCTTGCAATTGTTGGTGCACTTGTGGTTTCAGGGATTCAAACACATGATCTCTCCCCTCACATGATACTACCTTAACTTTCAGTCATCATGTTTGACCACTCGTCTTATTTAAAATATTTTGAATAAGACGAGTAGTCAAACGTGGTGGCTGAAAGTCAACAAATGCTAACATTTGTGGACGGAGGGAGTACCATCTACTACCTCTATTTCAAATTAGATGACGTTTTTGACTTTTGAAGATCACGTTTGACCGCTACTGTTATTCAAACATTTTGTGCAAATATAAAAACAAATAAATCATGCTTAAAGTATCTCTAATGATAAAACAAACTATAACAAGATAAATGATATTTGCGTAAATTGTTTTGAATAAGACGAGCGGTCAAACTTGATTTTCAAAAGTCAAAAATGTCATGTAATTTGACATAGAGGGTGTAACCTATTACTCAGTATTCGATGGTAGTAGGATTTTTTTTATTTTGACCTTATGATGTGATTTCTACAGGCACTCATATAAGCAACTGCATGAAAAAAATCACATTCTATAAGCGACTGCTTATATATGTGAACCGCCTCTACAAATTGTTTCATTTCTATAAGTTCTAAGGCACTCCCACTACAAATGCCACATTTCTACAAGCAGTTCCTTAGGACATACCACCTCTAGATCCCATTTCCAGCTTTTGACTGTGGGGGTTACCCCGTGTATTATACAAGATGTTTTAACTGTGTCCGGGGGAAGGGGAGGTGTAAAAAAAATAGTGTAGAAATGACTAACATTCAATCACTTGAAGATTAGAAGCTCTTATAAACAAAATGGAAAGAAATGGGGCGAAAAAATAGCTGTTAGTCAATCATGAGAGCTACTTTAGCTGCGGCACACATCCTTATAGGCAAGGCAGCAGGGACACTAAGAAAAAGATCGTTTTTATGGAAAAGACTGCACTGCGCAGCACTGCACTAGATGGGCGAAAATCAAGCGAGCCATGCCTTCTGCGCTCATCATTGCTTCTGGCGCCACTCTCTCATCTCTGTGCTGAATATTCCCTCTCTTGCAGGCCCAAAGATCTTTCGTGTACATGCGTCCGTGCATGTCTGCCGATATCTCCAGTCTATGGCTTCTGCTCCTCCATAACGGTCCCTAAAGCATACGAGTACCACCAATTCTTGACTACTGTACCTAGATACTTGACAATACTGGTCATGGTCAAGTTATGGGCAGATTTGCAATATCTAAAGTATGTGGGATATACGTATTTATACCATTTTGTACATCAAGACTTGCTGTATCATTTAATGGGTCATTTGTAAATCTCATAGCGCTACATCAAAACACAGGCATTATGTGCATCGACTAAATCAGGAACTACAATATTTCATATGGGTGTTCTTTGAAATCACATCTAGGATAGAAAAGTTTTTTGAATTGTGTACATAATTCTTCTTCTTTTACTTTGTGACTGGTATAACTATTTCTTCTAATTTTATGGTCGAACTTGCACAAGGGTAACTTTTATGTGGAGTAATTGACATTATATATAACACTATTTTGATTTGTATTTGCTATATTTTCTAGAAGGAAGTAGATGTTCCAAATTTTCTATCGTGGAAGCGTGCCCGAAATTCAAAACGTGAATATTTTTTGTGAGTTTCAGCATTTGAAAGTATCCATCTCCATCATATTGGAACTATGCAAGTAATTAGTTTTTAAAGGGAACTCAACGATGGGTATTTCAAACTAAGTAATTCTAGTTGTGAATAGCTCATGGATAAGATCTTATTCGCAACTCATTCTAAGATAGTCCTATGAGATATGAGGATTTGCATAATATAGTAATAGATGATTGGTGAAAAATGTTAATGATTCGAATCATTTGCGTAGATCATTGCAGCTTTGGTGCTCCCATTTTCCAATGTTCATTATTTGCATTGTCACAATTTCAATTCTACAGACATAAATTCTAACCCCGAGTAAAATATATCCCATCGTAAATGAGAGTTCCTATACCTGGGAGGAACTACGTACATAATTTCCATTTAAGAAAAGTCAGATACATAAAAAATCTGAAGCTGAAAATTCAAACTTTTGGAGTATCTATACCTGGGAGTACTATGCCTAACCCATCGAAAGCAAATGAAGTCCCGTTTTAGAAATATATATTATTCAACCAGCTTATCAGCGATCGCAAAGAAGCTCAAGCTCAAACATGGAGACATAAATGCTTTAATTCACCACAAAAAAGTTGTTAATGCACGTGAACGTGAATAAAATGCTTCACTGCGTCGCTTAACAAGTAACATATTCTCTCACCTTGGAACGTATGCGGCCGTCGCCGTCCGGTCCTGCTCTGCTGCCGCTTTCTGCTGACGTGCGGCGAGGCTCCATGGGTGCATGAAGCCGGCTGGGCTTGGCATGAACGCCGACGTCCAGCCAACGCTAGCCGTCAGATCACTGGCTTGGCCATGTCCCGTGCTAAGCTTACTGGCAGTGGTAGCAGTGGTGATGCCGCTGCTCAAGCAACTAATTTTGCTGCTGCTTAGGTTGGCTCCACGATGGCCGTCGCTAGCCTTGGCGCCACGGCATTCGATGGTGTCGCAGCCACTGCCACCAGGAGACAAGGACATGCTGAGGCTAAGGTCCAGATGTCCGTGGAAGCAATTGCCACTGGAGCTTGCTTCCTTTAACCTAATGGCGGTTGTCGTTGCAGTGGTAGCATGAACTCGCTCTTGCCTTCCAAGAGGAGGCGTCTCAAATGATAGTAGATTCATCATAGGTCAATGGATGAAAAAAACGATGAGATGGTAGGAGTAGACTTAAGCGCTAGGCGAAGGAGAGTGAGGGAGTGTGTGCTCAAGGAGTGAAGAGTAAGTCTGGTGTGTCAGTGCTGGTGTAGATAGATGGTTTCTGGTTGGAAAATTAGTATGTTGGTACAATATAAGATGGTTAAGGAATGGTTGCTGGATGGGTAGATGCACATGTAGCTACATATAGAGATGTGGAGGAACAATGATTCCACACAAGATTCTGTAAAAAGATGCGAGTATGATGTGCAAGAGAGCCACATGTGTGACCATGCTAAGTAGACTAGTAGTTCCATCATGTTGTTTTGCGTATCTGGACATGTCATTTTCTGATATCTCACGCGAGAATGGCTTCTAACGTTGATATCTAAATCAAAAAGTTAAAATGTATTAGATGCCACCTTTTATCAAATTCTACCGACGAGGAAAGTTTGAAGTTAATTAATTATCTTATCGGCCATTATGATCTCTACTTGGATTATATAATTGAATTCTCCATTGCATTTTTCTGAAGCTCACAGGCTACTCAAAACTTCATTCGATTATTTCTCAAATTAACAAGACCCTTGTTGACAAAAAGTTGTAACTTTGATGCAGTAAGATCCAATAGACCGGATACATTATTAGGAGTAGTATGTTTAAGAACACAAAATTTAAACATGGCGCAGTTTAATTTTGTCGGGATCTGATTAAAATGGAACCCCGCATTTCAACTAGAGGAAAAATTGGTAGGCATATGCACTCTAAGCAACGTAGGGGAAGGGGAAGCTCTTTTGCGTCTAGGTCGATTTGCTTTTCTGCCTTGTCATGGATGTGCCGGCTGGCCAGCTCGTACATGGTGGGGATGAGACCATCATCTCCTCCACCACGATGCAGTACTCTTGTTGTGTCTGTGCCCTTTAATTATTGCTGCAGCCCTACTTTGCACCGGGAATTTCCAAAAGGTGGCCTACCTTAGCCAGCTCTCCAATGCTTGCAAATATATATAGATACACACGCACAAATATATATGTTCGCACATTAGCATCATCAAGTTGAAATCAAAACCAAGATTGTATTCTTTTGCATGCATCGATGGGCACTAGCGATATAATTAAAAGCTATACCGAACTCTTTTGAAGAAGCTTATTTTATTGACGTACCTTTTTCATTCTTAGGTGCTTGAGCAATGCATATGCATGTTCTTTTTGCCGTCTCGTAATCACACAATATTGATGTGTCAATAGATCTGATAGTGATCTTATGAATTATTGTTCTAGGTTCCTGGAGCTGGATTTGTCCTTTGTGATCCTTGGTTTGGATACGGTGCTGTGATTGTTGTACTTACACGTGTTTGTGATGAGTGTGAACGTTGCTGGAGATAGATTAGTCGGCACTTGTTAAATCGTGATCTGAGATGAGAATATAGAGATATGGCCGGCATGGAGCGTATCAATCTCCATGAATGCACCTGAGCAATTTGTCCCTTCAGTACCGTGTAGTTTTGTATACTACTTTTGGATATGGTGTGAGCTACTCAACATTCAACAAGATCTTAGTTAAATGGCTAGTTTGTGTCTCACTAACATGTCCCTCCAAAAGTTTTCTGAAACATTTCCCAAATGTGTATATTATCTTCTTTTTTTTGCAAGGGAATTGTGTATATTATCTAATGGTAATTTACGAACCGTGACATATGATGCAGCGTGTACTGCTCCTTCACATAAATGATTATTGTCCCACCAAAAAAGAGAGAATCATTTGGATAGCTACCTGCAGGTCCATACATCTTGATTACTACATGAACCCATGATGAGGTGCGCACATCGGTGATCCTGTATATGTAGATCGATGTGACGAATCCATTAAAGATGGCATCGAGCAGACAATCCCTTCAAATCAAACGATCCAGCTTACACTTGAGCATATTTGCGATTGTGTCGCGCGGTGGTGGGAATGATGGGATGATCAGTACCCACGTATAAGAGGAGAGAATCAACATCTGCTCAAACTAACCTTGATAGCATACGTCAATAATACCTCGTGACATTCTTGCTTCACCTACAGAGTATTTCGTTAGCCATTAAAGTTTTGTATGTAAACATCAGCATGAATAATTTGGAATTATGTTTTATCGACTTCTCTTCAATTCGGCGGGGAAGAAATATATATCACTCTTCACCACTCTATAGGTGTGTTTGGCAGGGCCTATTGGTTTTAGCTTATGTTCAGTGTTACAGTGTTTTCACTGTGGCTAGTAGCTACAGGGAAATAAGCCAGGAAAAGCCACAAAAATGTGGCTTATTCTGGCTTATTCCTACTCTAAACAGTGTTTTTACTGTAGTAATAGTGACAAAAGGTACATAAGCCATTGACGCATAAGCTGCTAGAAGCCTTGCCAAACACACCTTGTATTTATGCAAATTAATATTCATCTGATGGATATTTACTGCTCTGTATGGGTCCCCGTTTTATCCCACCTTTATAGGCACATCTCCATTCTTATCAAAGCACCATAACAGCCATGCTCATGATGCCACAAAACTGGTGTGGACCCCTCACTCCAATGGTGCCCATTGGTTACAAATAGTGCTCATGAACATATGTTTCCATGAACTTATATACATGCATTCCTTCTGTACTTGCTCTAAGAGAAATCAACAAAAAAAAAACAGTGATATTGCATATACAGCTGGTGTGCGCCCCTAAGCGGACACCATAATCAAATCTTGGCTACGAGATACAAAAGGACTAGCGAGTACGAGGTGAGAGTGCATATATATGAACCGTTAAATTACTATTGCGTAGTTGCATATTTCACATATCAAGATTGGAAATCCAATGGGAGATTGATCGATGTGGCTCCTAATAAGCAAATTTCATAAACAATATGGGGCTTAATGACTGATCTCCTTGAGATACTGTGTATTTCCTCTTTCTGTCTCATTGACTTCGCCATGTTTGCCATAATAACACGACCCTTGATAAATTCACGTGCAAACCAAATTACATGAATGCATTCCTCATATTTCTCAACAAAAACCATAAAAACAGGGAAATATAATCCTTCAATTGCAAATTATTATTTAAATGCATTGTCAGCCATTACAATCAGGGGCGCATTCCTAGTCATGGATGAGGAAGGAAGAGAGGCCGAGGGAAGGAACTAGGTAGATGACAGACATGCTTGAGCCACCCCTCCTAAAGATTCGTCTCCTTCTGCCACTGCGTATGGCCTAAGTACACGTACCCAAAAAAAAAATGCATTCTTTTGCAGAATCCCCTTATTATATCATGTATGAGCTGTTTTATGTGAATCCGTCATTTCATACCTATTTGTAACTCTAGTTCAAATGAAAGCACTTTCTCCAGGAACAAATACGTTGTCTTATAAAAAAGATAGACTATTTTCCAAATAATGTTGTTTTCTTGAAATATATAAGATTATAACTGTTTTTGTCCAATACGGAATAAAACATATCTGAATCTCATCAAAATTTGAACTAACTTCTTACCTTATTGTTGTCATGTTGCAGATGTAATATATTCGATTGGAATGGATAGTAAGCTAGCGGCCTGCGGCCTGTTTGGTCACAACATGGTGCTAATGACGGCCTAATAACGCTGATTATATGAAACCTCTCGCTATCATAAACATCACACTAGAACGAGGAAACTATAGTTTATCTGATCGATCTATTTTAAGCTAGGGACTAGCGAAGCTATTCACGAGGCGACATGCGTACTAGAACAAGATGATGACAATGATCACTTTGTTTTCCTTTCTGTCCATCTTTTCTGAACTTTTTCCCCCCTTTTTCTTTCGTGGCCTTTCTTGCCTGCATTACTTTCTTAATGTCACCGATCCAATGGCAAAAGCAGAGCAATCGAGCCGTGCATTACGGTAAGGGGAAAAAAGAGAGGGTTAAAGAAGGACATTATGGCCAAAGAGCCGAGCGTATAAATTCTGGATTTACTATTTCCTCTGGTATGTAGGCACATGTATAATGTCTTAGTCATTGCTAATGCTACGGCACATTAGACTGTATAGTTGAGAGTACTCTGCCTCTTCGGTAATCAAACCAAAACGCTAAATCAATTCCAAATTTGCATTTTTTTTTTAATAAACTCAAAGTTATAGAGTATAGCCAAAAAGGTGCATGAAAGTTCTAGTGCTAGCTAGCACGCACATGAATGATGTCCAGCTTGTCCTGCACGATGCATGACTTCCTCCAGCTACAAACTCTGAGGTGGATACACCATTGATGGGTATCCAGAATGGATGCCACAGCAAGAACAGTATGAGCAGCTACTACCTGTGGGAGAAGCTGAGCAGAACGAACCTACCATGGATCGATTGCGACACTGAAATTAATCACTGTATAATCGAGCAGAGCAGGGCCATTCCCCCAGCACCACGCACGGATCCAGCCACCAGCCCCACATCTCACACGCGAGCACAGGCATCGATCATTACGTTGTTTGAATACAGCCGGCGAGAGCCCCATGCCGCGTCGCCGGAACGGCCTGCTCTCGATGCCGGATCAAAAAAGTGGCATGCCACGTACAGCCGGCCGGAGAACCGTAATATTCCTCGACCAAGACGCCATGATTGCCACAGCCCTACCGCCGGCCCCTCTGCCATGATCGAGATGGCGAAGAAGAACCCGAGGTAAGGGACGACGAGAGGCTGCTGGCTTAGCTTAGTTCTCTTCTCTAGGCGCTGCTTTTTTGCGCCGTGCCGTGCGTGCGCCTTTCCTAGTCTCCTTTCCCTAAAGGTCTCTCTCCCCCGTGGCAGCATAAAATGGCGAGCGGGCGGGCTCCTCGGCGCAGCTCCCGATCCATCAGAGATCATGGCCGCCTTGACTGGCCGGCTGGCGTCCGTGGGGCTCTCAGCATGGCCAGTTTCGTTCATGGGGCAGCTGCGCCGCCCTGCATTCAGGCTGCAGCAGAGGAAAGGCCCCGGTCACCAGGCTCTTCAGAACATTGAGACTAGAAGCCGTGATGTATATCCTAGCGCTTTTGTACACAGGACTCCATCGATCATTCACAGCGGACTATGGTTCCACGAAATTATTAACATGCTTGCATGGTACGGGTTATATTAGAGGCAATGGAAAGCAGCAAGTGCAACGAAACGCAGCAGTGAAAATGCAACGACGAGACAACAAGCTTACAGTGAACGTACCCTCTGAATTATGTTGTTGGCAATACTATTAAGTTTCGCTTGAAAGGAAATGGTCCATTTCACTCCCTCAAAAAATCTTGCTCCAACTCCCTCGAGTTACTCAAACCAGTGCAGTTCACCCCCATGTCCAATTTCTCTTTTTTCTTTTTTTGTTTCTCGAGTTACGTTTAAAGTTCAAGTTCTACATTACGAGAGTTCCAAAGACGTAAACTTAATGAAAAGTTAAAAGTTTTCTCGTTCTGGAAGATATGCGCACACACACAAAAAAAAATACTTGAGATACCTTCAGAAATGTACCCCTTGAAGAATACTAGTCAATAGCAGCAATATACAAGCTCTCAAACACTAGACAATTCTTGATTGCTCAATCTTATTATTCACCGATCCCTACAATGCATCCGCGAGAAATGAAAAATAATAGAACAGGAAGTGCTTGACAAAAGGAGTTACCTCAGTAGATTCAGATACCGTATCAAACGCCACTACATTCAAGTGTGATTTGCCAGACTTGCAACAAACTTCACTTGGTTCAAATAACTACGAATGGATTTGCAATTGGCTGGTTGTACCTTCTAAGAATCACTGACATACTCAACCCCATTGCAATCCCATACCTTTAGCAAATCCTTAAGTGAATTCAGTTTCGCACGACTAATATGCTCAATATTTATGAACTAGGCAAAAGTAATATACCCAATATGACATAGATGTGGAGCTAGTTGGACCATGAAAAAAAAAACTGCTAGTAGCAAACCTCAGAAACAATGTTGAACCTTATCCCATAACGCATCGAATAAATAACCTGTTTATGTTATACAGTCTACAATAGTTACAGCAAAGAATAATACAATCGACAATATGATAAGAGCATTCAGCAGAATATAGAACAATATAAGCCGAATTCATACATTATCAAGAATACCATGAGTTTTCAACATGATAATTGAAAACTTTAAGCATTGAGCCCATGTTAAACCTACGCAAAAACAAGCCACATATAAAAAACAATAAGCATACGTTAAAAATTAACTAATTTGTGCATAATTAATTAAGTCTGCACATACAAATCATCTACCAACAAAAATGAAAAAATATCAGAGCCTGTGATCAAAATATGTTTCAAACAATACCTAGTCACAAATAGGCAATCATAATACATAACCATACAATCATCCAAAACATGCTACACAATGTTGTGACAATGTTGAAATTATTGGTTATCGTCTTATATCAACAGCAGAATCAAACCTTTTCTTCCCTGATATATCCAAACGGAGCCACTCCTTCCCAAAGAAAATGCAATGAAAATTCACAAGGCAATGTTACAGACTACTCTTGTGCCTTCAACTCCATATAGGTCATCAGTAAAGTTTCATCATCAGTGGGATTCTAGGCAGTATATTGAAAAGAGAAAAAAGAACATGGTGTGGCATTGGAACATCACAATATGAACATGAACACGTCACAGATCACAACACCAAAGAACCAGGTTCACCACAAAAGGAAGGCACATATTTTTCATGCTTGCAAGATGCCTCCTCCCTAGACATGCTGACACTTTTAAACAACACATAGGTGAAGCAACACAAGAACGTCATTAGTAATGTAGTCATAAATAGAATTAAGATTGCTGAAATGCCATGATAGAGTTTGGGAAGTTAAGGAGACCTATATTGCTCCACCTCTTACACGACTAACAGCGGATTACTTCACAAAATGTCGCTACGATCATGCCCAATGTGTTACTGTTATGACTAACCTTAACTGCGTCACTGAAAGCACTAGTTGCACTTGTCAGCTGCGATCTACTAGCCACCAAAGCACCTCGGAGGTCGGAGCTACTGCTCCGCAAGGATCTGCTTGATCCACAACACGCGATGCTGTTCAGACATCGTCAGGAATACAGCTCCACGACCTCCCTCAGCAAGGTACATGAGCGCATTGATGAGCTCCTCCTTGGTGAAGCCTGGAACGCTCATCACGGTGGGATACAGGTTGCGGGGCGGTTCAGCCAGAGCAGTTGCACGAACTGCAGATGCTAGCTCATTCAGGGCGTCACAGAGGGGAGCAAGCTGCTGTGCGCTGTACTTCCTCCCCCTCCTCCTCATCACTGTCATCAGTACAACGTGGCCCACTGCTACAGCAACCAGACCGGCAGCACAAATGATCAGACGGCGGCGACGAAGCTTCATCCGGTCCATCTACAAAGGGGAGGACACGGAATAAGATCAGTAAGGCACAAACATTTCCAGTTTAGCTATATCAATCAGGAAGAATCGATACACCCATTTCGTGCACACAAATTCTCACAAAGGTGTTACTACTAGCAGACGAGTTGATGACAGACAGGGACTGGTGGGATGATATGCAAAATAAAAATGGACTCAACCTGTTGCTCCAACATTCTATCAAAAACTAAGGACATGGTTGCAGCTATCTGACAAATACCAACGGATTACACATCAAGTTACCCCAAATCTACAGCACATTCAGACAGATCTGAAACTAAATCTAAGGGATGATTCAATTTAGCGGTGGCTGCGGCTTGTGGGGCTCGACGGGCTGGCATTAAGCCTGGAGAGAAGAGCCAAGCAATCTCGCCTAGGGGCTGGAGCTCCAATCGCACTCTGTACAGGCATCTACGGGCTGCGATTCAAAGACGGTCGGCCGGGGCCTCTTATCATTCACAGAGAAAATGGGAGGTCGTTGGGGCCGGAAACTCACCTCGGCGGCGGCGGCGGTGCGGCAGCCGGGCCGCGCAGGGAGGATGGCGCCGCCAGCCGCGAAGAGGCGCCGCTTCGGCCTGGGGTTGCCGGAGTCCCCAGCTCCAACGGCTGCCCCGTCGCAGGAGGCCGCGGACGACGACGGCGTGGCATGGCCCTGGCTGAGCGGGCGCTTGCCGGAGGAGACGGCGCTTCCGCTGCCTGTTGCGCTCATGGCGGAGTGGTGTGGTGGCGTGCGGTGCGGTGCGTGCGGTGCTGTTTGGGCTGGTTCGCGCCGTAGCCGTAGGGTTCAAGCGGTCAAAGAGGTGCGGTTTTCTTTTTCGCGGCTCGCCGGTTCAATAATTGGGGTCTCTGAACTCCCGAGCAAAAATATCGAACTCGTCTTGTTTGCAGGAAGGAAAGGATAAATAAATACGTGTCCCCACAGAATCGAATGTTTGGGGAAAAAACTCCTACTTGAATATCGAAAATCAAGCAGGGGGAAACAACATGGCAGCTGCGGATGCTCGTAACTTGTTCTAAGTTTTTGATTGGGGGAGTGTTTATTTTTTTTTAATTATACAGTACAGACCACGCACATTATCCCTATGAACATCTTCGAAGACTGAGCTGGTAAATCTTCGAGATTGACAAAGTCACTACTGGCGCCTTGCTGTCGACGGCCACATCGCCTACCGCTGAAAGCACAAAGCCGTTAAATCCTAAAAAATTCGCTCTCACAGGGAGCCGAACCCAAGACCTCAAAGGTGCTACTCGGGTACCTTGATCACTAGGCCAAAACCCCTTTCACTAGGAGTGTTTATTCGTTCACAGCATATAGGCAGCAAATGAATAAGCAAAAGTCTTTCTATGGAAGTTGTTAATTTAGTCCACTGACATCAGCCTTCCAATTTGAATCCAACGGTACATAGCTCTTCTTCAACCTCCTGGCATGACTCATTTGTCTCGCGATTGTGCTCCCTTCTAACTATCGACGTTGTCACTACCCGTCACATACGCTTCCGCCAGCCCCACAACACTGAAATATCTCGATCGAGCTCCCCCGCTGGCCCATTCAGCCATCTCCCACCACGTGTCTCGCAGCGACCCCGCCGCCTCCCACAATGTGCAGGCTCCTCTGCTGGCAGTGGCGAGTCCGGCCGGCCCACCCCAGATTCAGCCCAACCCTTTAATTCAGCACTGTAGCCCGAAGAACAGTGACATTTTTCTTTTTTTGCCATTTTTTCTCCTTTTTCGGCCCACCGACGTGAGTTTCGGCCCACCCCCAGTCTTGGGCCTGGACACGCCACTGTCTGCTGGGTGTTGGGGGATCGAAGGTCTTCGTGTGACGTATCGAAGCCCTCCAACGGTTGATAGAAGTGTCTTGGTTCTGGCGAAGCCCTCGAAGGTTGTTATCACCTTCGAATCACCTCGCGAAGCCCTCCTTGCTCATCGTCGCTGCCTTCTGGTTGGAGCGAAGCCCTCCTTCCTGGTCCGCGATGCCGGATGAAGGGGTTCTTACTCAGGTTCCCTGCAGTTTGTTGCGCGAAGCTCTCCTTCACCCGCGATGCCGGGCGAAGGGGTCGAGTGATTAGAGAGGTTTGAGCATGGTGCAAATGATTCCTCCTTTGGCTCGTGGCTCGAAAAACAGATGATCTTACATGATCATCTCCCTCCATATTTATAGGGGGTGAGATGATTATATTTACAAGTGTGCCATTGACTACTTTAGCATGGCTCTTAGGTTAACAACTTTGGGCTCCTGCGCCGCCTGTTCTTTCCGTTTTGCTTCGCCTGTCCTTCATGTAGTTCCGGGTGGCTTCGGTTGCTTTAGGCGGGTGTGGCTTGGCCTTCGCTATCTCCTTTGCCATGTACTTGTTGCTAGGACCCCAACATTAGCCCTCAACGGACGAAGTGCCACGTGTAACGAGGTCCTGAGTCAGTTTCTTTCGAGTTCTGCAACAAGTCTGCTCGTTACGTCTTTTCATCTTAACGTCGCGTCCTTTCGTTGCTCGATGTCTGACCCGCCTCCCGGTGCGTTTCGGTTGCTATAAGAAACGTGTCGATCTTGGCTTGCTATTTGAGTTCTCTTTTGACTCTTGTAGCTTGCCTTTCTTTGTCTCCTTCGCTTCTTTCGATCTTTCACCTTCGCTCATTTAGTGCTTGTTTTTGCGAAGATGGCTCCGAAGAAGATCTCTTTGGCTCAAAGGTCTTTTAATAATAACTTCGGTCCCTCTGATTGTACCGAAGCCTTCCTTGATAGCGCCTTTCTTTCCACCTTCGGGGCTCGGGAATGTGTTCGCTCTCCCGGTTCTAGCACAGCTCCTGAGCCAGGACCTGATGAAACTGTTGTCTTCCTTGATTATTTTCTTTTTGGCCTTCGCGTTCTGGCTCACCCCTTCATAGCGCAAGTCCTTCGTGCCTTCTGTTTGGAGATCCATCAATTGACTCCTAGTGCCTTCGTTAGGCTTGCCTCTTTTATTTGGGCTTGTAAGTCCGAAGGCGCTGAACCCAGCTTGGCTGTCTTTACTCGCAACTATAAACTTCACTTTCAGCCCACCTCCGCTGATCATTCAGATAGCTTCGGGGTGATTAACTTCGTTCCCATTAAACATGGGTATGCCCCTTCGTATGGCTTGACCAACAAGGTTCTCACGCCTTGGAAGCATAGATGGTTTTATGTGAAGTTTGGCGAAGGTTCAGGGATCGTTAGCACAATGAAGCACCCTGAGTGGCTGATAAACGTCCAAGTTGAACCGGATGCTAACTTTGAAGTTTGCACTGATGCTCTTCGAAGGGTTAGGTCCCTTTTGAGTACCCGTGACCTTGTCGAAGAGTACATCTCTGCTGGGGTTAGCCCACTTGGTTCCGGCTTGGAGCTTCATTTTGCAGAGGGGAGATATGCCAATGGCCTCCGCAAATACTTGTTGACCGGCGAAGGTCTTCCTGTTGCCGATGTTGAGAGTCGGGTTAGAGAGGTTCTTGGCTCTTACATTGAGAAGGAAGCCGTAGGCCGCGAAGAAGCTCGTCTACCGGTCCGTTTTAACCGGTCCTTCACAGCTCGTGGTCAGGCTTATGATGATTATGGGGCTCCAGCCCCGAAAAGGCAGAAACGCTCTAAGGCTTCGACTGCTGAAGATGTTGGTACTTCGCGGAAGCGTCGTCGCACTGGAAGTGGCTCGCATCGTGAACCGGCTTTAGCCGTGAATCTAGCGAAGGTGACATGCCTCGTTTCTTCCCTTATGATAATGAGGAGCCAGTAACATTTTCGGACCGCGAAGAAGGGACTGAACTGAAGCTTCCTTCGCTTACTTCGTCTGACGTCTTCCCTAGCGAAGAGCTTTCGGAAGATGTTACTAAAATCATGGAGGACCTTCGCTTTTATCGCGAAAGGCGAAAGCTTGCCTGCGTTGACTCCGGATAGCTCTTGAAATCTCTTTATACTAATCATCTCAAGGTATGTTTTTATTCTTTTAATTATTTTCTTTCATTTCAAGATATGTTTTGTTCTAAAGCCTCTTTTTGTGCTTCAGTCCATTCCGGTTGTAGGCGCTATTGACACCCAGTTCCACTTCGTTCAAACTCGCCTCAATCGCACTAAGGAGAGGCTTCGCGAAGTTACGCATCAGCTTAACGAGAAGCGAACGGAGGAAAGGAAGTCTTTGACCTCCCTTTTTAATGTTTGCAAGAACTTGAGGGATGCCATAACTTTTCTTGGCGGTGAGGTTTCGGACTTCCCTTTGCCGAATGCTACAACCCTTGAGTTCGCCGAATGGATTTCGGCGAATTCTGGCTCTCTGAAGGATGTGGCCAGGAATTACGGCGTCGTTGCTGGAGCTGCTGGTATTGAAGAAGCCTTCGCGCAGCTGAGCTTGTCTGGAGGTAGCGTCAGTCCAATATTGGATGATGGCTTCGCTATTTCGACCGAGACAGAATCTGTTGTGGAGGTGGCTCGACAGTCGGCGAGGAAGTTAATTCCTCATTGGAGCATTGTTGGCCCTGGACGTATTTCTGCTCTCTTCGAAGTTTCTGCTGGAGGACAGAACGCAAGCCCTTCGGTCGACCAGAATGCTAATTCTTCAAGTGGTCGGGGTGCCTCTGACAGCGAAGGTTCTAGTACTTCGAGTGAGTCTGATGATGACACTACCGAAGAGTAAATGTTGTTCTGTTTTGAATTTTGTAGAAAACTTTACTTTAAACGAAGGTTAACTCTGTATATTTATTTAGTTTGCCCTTCAATTAATGTATTTGAATGACATCGTTGGTCTCTACGCGATGTCTGAAATTTGTTTTTAGTATTTCTCTTTCACGTTTCCTTTCCCTTGTTTTTTGGGAGGAATTCTTCCTGATCGAAGGCTTCTTCTTTTGAAGCTTCGATTCGTAGAGAACAATGGACTTTTTTTTTTTTTGCCTTTTGTTGTTTTCATGTCCTTTGTGGACGCAATCGAAGGGTGTAAGTTTTTTGGCGTTTTGTCCTTCGATTTTCACTATTTCTTTTTTTTTTATTTTTCATGTCCTCTTGGACGCGATCGAAGGTTGTTGGCTTTTGGTACCTGACCTTCGACTTTTGCCTTTGATGTCTTTTTCTTCCCTTTTTAGGAGATGTCATATGTTCAATTTTGTCCTTTAGGACGGTGAACGTGAAGAACGTCTTTTTTTTTTTTGAGGGGAAAAGATTTTATTCCTCGGTCCTGCCTCGTTAAAAACCTTGCTCCCTTCGGAGGGATCCCCTTTTGCAAGGAAAAGAGTACAGGCCGGTTTTTCTTTTATACATGATATTTTTTCAGCTTTTCTACATTCCATGTGTGACTAACTTTCTCTCCTTCGGAGCTTAGCAGTCTGAAGGCTCTTTCGTTTACAGTTGCCTTCGCTATGAATGGCCCTTCCCATTTGCTCTGTAGTTTTCCAACAGTCTTCTCGTTTGGCTTTCGCCGAAGTACCAGATCTCCGTCTCTTATTCCCTTCGGCCTGATGTTTTTGTTTTTCCATTTTAGGGTTTCTTCTTCGTATTTCTGAAGGTTGAGAACAGCATCGTTGCGAACTTCTTCCAAGCTTTCCTTCGAAGTTATAGTTGACTCGTCAGAGTTTCCTGCTAGGCTTCGAAGTGACTTGTTTTGAATTTCTTCCGGTGTCATTGCTTCTTCTCCGAAGAGTAACTTGAAAAGACTGAAACCAGTTGATCTGGATGGAGTTGTTCTTAACGACCAGAGTACTGAATGAAGCTCCTCTGGCCATTTTCCTTTTTTGATGTTGAGTAGCCTCTTTTGTACTGCTTCGAATATTCTTTTATTTGCACTCTCGACAGCTCCATTTGATTGAGGGTGATATAATGATGCGAAGCGTAGGTTTATTCCCAACGATTCGCAGAATTCTGTGAATAGATGGCTGTCAAATTGTTTCCCGTTGTCCACTACTATCTTTTTAGGTACTCCGAATCTGCAGATTACCGTTTGCCAGACAAATTTTTTCATGTTTTCTGAAGTGATCGAAGCTACTGCTCTGAACTCGATCCACTTTGAGAAGTAATCCATTGCGACGAAGGTGTACTGGAGATTTCCTGGAGCTGCCGGTAGTTTTCCAACTATATCGATGCCCCATTGGTAAAATGGCCAAATGGGTTGCATTAGCTGTACTTCTGCTGCCAGGCTTCGCTGATGTCTTGCGAAAAATTGACATTCAGTGCATTTCTTGACTATTTCTTCTGCGTCCTTGGTGGCAGTTGGCCAGTAGAAACCCATTCTGTATACCTTCGCGACAAGAGGTCTTGATGCGATATGAGATCCACACATGCCAGAATGTATTTCATGAAGGAGCTGTTTTCCGTCTTCTGGTAGAATGCATCGTAACCAGGCCTGACAGACTCCTCCTTTGTATAGTTGGCCTTCGATTAATTTGTAATTTCTTGCCTTTTGTGCTATTCTCTTTGCCTCGGCTTCGTCTTGAGGTTCATACTGATTATTAAGGTGGGCTATTATCGGAGCCCTCCAATCTTCCCATATCTGGAAAAGGTGGTGAACTTTTCTTGCTGATTCTTCGGCGGTTGACTTGTTTAGAATTTCGAAGAAAACGTCTGGAGGGAGACCTTCGCCTTTAGCGGCGGCCTTCGCTATAGCATCTGCTTCTTGATTTAGATTTCTCTTTAGGCTTTGCACAGTGAAACCTTTGAAATATTTTTGCATTTTCATGACCGCTTTATGATACTTAATCAGTTCTTGGTCATTCGTCTTGTAATTGCTTTCGACTTGATTTGCTACTACTTCAGAATCTGTGCTAATTAGCACTCTTCTTGCACCCAATGCCTTTGCTTTGCGAAGCCCCAATAATACTCCTTCGTATTCTGCGATATTGTTGGTTGACTGAAAGTCCAACTTGACAGCATATCTTAATTTGATTCCCGAAGGTGATGTTATTATCGCTGCGGCTCCGGCTCCTGTTGCTCCCCATGCACCGTCAGTGAATATTGTCCAGCAAGATTCTTCGGTTTGGATAGAGGCTTCGGGAGTAGGAGGGGTCCATTCTGCTATGAAATCTGCAAGAGTTGCTGCCTTGATGGCTGTTCTTGCCTTGAACTCGATGTCGAAGGGCGCCAATTCTGTTGACCATTTTCCTATTCGTCCAATCGCTTCCCTGCTTCGCAGTGTGTCCCGAAGGGGGAAAGAGGTTGGAATTATTATTTTCCTAGTCACTGAAATAATGTTTCAATTTTCTTGAAGCCATTATCACTGCGTAAGCCATCTTTTCTATTTCTGAGTAGAACAGCTTCGCTCCCGACAGGGCTTCGGAGACGAAGTATACAGGTTTCTGAACTTTGTCTTCGCTGTGCTCTTGAACAAGTACTGCACTTACAGCCGATACCGAAGCTGCAATGTATAGGAGCAGGTCTTCTCTTGGTTTTGGGCTGGCCAGAGCAGTTAATTCTGTAAGGGCTCTTTTTATGCCTTCGAAGGCTTCTTGTTGTTCGGATCCCTATTGAAATTTTTCCTTCGCTCGGAGTGCTTTGAAAATGGGATTACTTCGTTCCGCCAGCTTCGGAATGAATCTGTTTAGAGAATTAAGCCTTCCAGCTAGTCTCTGCACATTTTTAAGGCATTTTGGTGGGGGCGAGGTCTTGTATAGCTTCGATCTTCTTCTTGTTAGCTTCGATCCCTCGTTGGGAGACCATGAATCCCAGTAGTTTGCCTGATTCAACTCCGAAGACGCATTTTGCTGGGTTCAGCTTTACATTGTGCTTTCTCAGATTCTCGAAGGTCTCATCTAGGTCTTTCAAATGGTCAGCCCTTTCTATTGTCTTTACAACTATGTCGTCTACGTATGCTTCAACATTTCTTCCCAGTTGGTCTTCGAATATCATCTTCACGAGTCTGACGAATGTTGCTCCTGCGTTCCGAAGGCCGAATGGCATTCTTACGAAGCAGAAGGTTCCATCGTAGGTGATGAAGGCTGTCTTTTCTTCGTCTTCCTTCGCCATATGAATCTGGTGATAGCCTGAATACGCATCTAGGAAACTTACCAATTGACAACCGGCTACCGAATCAGTTATTGTATCGATTCGGTCCAGTGGGAAGTTGTCTTTAGGGCATGCTTTGTTTAGCCTTGTGAAGTCAATGCACATTCTCCACTCTCCTGTCTTCTTTTTGACGAGAACGACATTGGATAACCAGCTCGAGAATATTGTTGGTCTTATGACACCGGCTTTTAGCAACTTGTTCACTTCGTTTGTTGCGGCTACCTTCTTCTTTTCCGACGCCTTTCTGATCTTGTCTGCGAAGGGTCTTATTTTTGGATTGACTTTTAACTCGTGCTGGATTGTCTCTCTTTTGACTCCTGTGATGTCTTGTGGTGACCATGCGAAGATGTCAGAGTTTTGCTTCAAAAACCTGATTATCTGTTCTCTTTCGTTCTTAGACAGACTCTTTCCTATCTTAACCGTTCTTTCTGGTTTCTTAGGACCATAAGATTACTTCTTCAACTTCGCTTGAAGGTTCTAGCTTTGCTTGTTCTGCCTTCGCTTGATGGCCTTCATGTTCGTTCTCTTCTTCTGAGTTGTCTTCTTTGCCACTTCTTGGTCTGAAGGGGTTACAGCATATGTTAATGGTGCCTTGTTCCGAAGGTATCTTCATCATCAGGTAATTGTGATGGATTGCAGCTCCAAAAGCTACTATGATTTGTCTTCCGAAGATTGCATTGTATTCACTGGGTGAGTCTATGACTATGAACTCCGTCTCCTGAGTTATCGATCTATCTTCATCTTCGAAGGTTACTTTCAACATTACTTTTCCGATCGAAGATGTTTCTTCTCCTCCGAAATCCTTCAGCGTTGTTTTGCTGGCATTTTCATGGCTGTTGATTTGCATGCGTATCAAAGTATATTTAAAGATGATATTTTCTGAGCTTCCATTGTCAATCATGATTCTGTGGACCATATACCCTTCGATGTCGGCTTTGATCACGAAGACGTCTGTATGTGGATAATCGGAGACTCTGATGTCGTCTGTTGTGAAGCGGATGGTTGAATGCTTCCATCCCTCTTGTTCTGTTCTTACCTTCGCAGCTTTTGCTTGGTGGTAGTCTTGCTTTTTTTTCATCGTGGGTTCGGCCCACGGACGGCGCCAAATGTTGGGGGATCGAAGGTCTTCGTGTGACGTATCGAAGCCCTCCAACGGTTGATAGAAGTGTCTTGGTTCTGGCGAAGCCCTCAAAGGTTGTTGACACCTTCGAATCACCTCGCGAAGCCCTCCTTGCTCATCGTCGCTGCCTTCTGGTTGGAGCGAAGCCCTCCTTCCTGGTCCGCGATGCCGGATGAAGGGGTTCTTACTCAGGTTCCCTGCAGTTTGTTGCGGGAAGCTCTCCTTCACCCGCGATGCCGGGCGAAGGGGTCGAGTGATTAGAGAGGTTTGAGTACGGTGCAAATGATTCCTCCTTCGGCTCGTGGCCCGAAAAACAGATGATCTTACATGATCATCTCCCTCCATATTTATAGGGGGTGAGATGATTATATTTACAAGTGTGCCATTGACTACTTTAGCATGGCTCTTAGGTTAACAACTTTGGGCTCCTGCGCCGCCTGTTCTTTCCGTTTTGCTTCGCCTGTCCTTCGTGTAGTTCCGGGTGGCTTCGGTTGCTTTAGGCGGGTGTGGCTTGGCCTTCGCTATCTCCTTTGCCATGTACTTGTTGCCAGGACCCCAACACTGGGCTCGCTTAACCCCCTTCCAAACCCATCGTCTTGCTAACGAAATCGAACCCACATCCCCCACCCCTAAAAGTTCATGCCATATCAAAAATCCTACCAATACCATCCTTGTTTGTAAACACAACAAAATTGAAAAGTAATGAACAATTTATCAAACTAGAATATAATGCATAAATGGACTGGTCAGATTGTATAACCTGACTTCAAAAGTGCATGATCCAAACAAACAAAAACCGAGGGTTCAAAGCAGAGCCGGAGCAACGAGAAATCACGATACCGTTTCGTCTAGCTCTCGCTCTCCCGAAACACCGCCGCCCCTAGGTTTCCTCTGCCGCAACCGCCGCAACCGCCCCCCCCCCCCCCCCCCTTCCCTCCCTCTGGCGTCCTCGCTGGCGACGAGAAGGAGAGGGAAGCCCCCACCACCTGTAGATTTAGTTCCTAGTTGTTGCTTAGTTTCCTTGATGTTGCCTCGGTGGGCTTTTTGCCGCCGCCTCCTCCTCATCCTCTTGTTGGCCGCCATGGTCGCCGCCATCGAGCTCCGGCTCCTCGCAAGCGATGCTTCACCGTCTGGTGGTCCCCTGGAGATGGAGGCGTGCCCCAATAAAGTAGAGCTAGGTTTTCGCTACCCCTTCCATTCCCACTTCCCTCGCCGGCGATATCTCCAAGGTCCGGCTGGTTGGTGCCGCCTCCGCGCCTGCGCGCGCCAGATCTGGTGCCATCGCCCCCGGAAGAAGCTCCATCACGCCTCCATGCCCCTGTCGTTTCACCTCGCGCGGATGGTCTCTCTCCTCCTCAACCCCCGCCGCGTCGGAACGGGTGGTCTCCTCTGGAAGAGGGGATCCACCTGCCGCCGGCGTACGCTATCATCGACGCCCCGACCATGCTCTTCCACAGTCATCCGTCGGCAAATCCGCGCCCAATAACGCGGAATCCGGCGACGGCACACCCGGATTCGTCTACGCCGCTCATCAACCTCGCCCCACATCGGCCTCCTCTCCGCTCCATCCAGACGTCTATGGACTACACCGAGCGCGACCTCACCAAGAACATCGCTTCGAAGCTGCTTTCTTCTGCATGTCTACCTCTCCTCGACGCCGCCCTCTCCGCTTTGGCCGACGTTTCCCCCTCGGCTGACTCTTCCAGCACCCGGTTGGCCGCCGGCGTCCACCCAAAGAGATGAAGCAGCAGAACTTCTACACGCCGTCAGCATAGCAACTTCGTCAGCATCCCACACGGTGACACGCACCAGAGCTAGTTTCTCTCTCCATCGGCGACGCCATCTCCGGCCACCCCCAGTGCTCAGAGACAGCCACAACATGGCAGCCATGCGTAGCCTCATCCAGGCACGTGTTCGTGCTGTGTGATGCTTCGTGCCTTACTTTGTGTTACCAGGAACCACATGACAGGCGCCCTCTTGCGGTACCTGGTTCCTCAACGTCCACGGCAACGGCAACATTCCGTGCTCGAAGTCTCAAGACTCTCAACCGTCACGGGTGGTCCGACCATTACGACTCGGATTCAAAATGTCTGGCTCCGCATGTTCTGCCTTTCAGAGGCGCTGATTCTGTCTTCCATTTGCGTCCTGGTTAACGACATACGCATTCAGCTTCACCGACGATATTTCTTCAAGCAGGCAGTAAAGCCCTCGATCAACCTATGCTAGTGCAGCGATGCCCTTTAGGCAGCTATTCGGCAGTCAGCTCGTCGGTTGCTAGTCTAGTACTCCCTCCATGGTCACAATTCTGGGCGTTTAGGACATGGTTTAGCATACCAAGAAGCCATTAACTATAGGGTAATTTTCCCTGCTTGCCCTTATTAAATAGCCACCGGGTCCACTTCTTTCACAAACTTCTCTCCGGCTGACTGGTTAGCTTCTCCTGCATTAAAGCGCGAGATCACGAGTTCGATTCCTAGCGCCCTCAACTTTTTTGCATGTGGCGACGACGATTTTGCATGGTACTGTGCAGGACGTGTCGGCTCCTTTCTCTCGCGCGCGGCGCTCGTTTTTTCCCTCTCGCGTGGCGCGCTGTTTTGCTTCCGAAATTTTTGCAGATGCCGCAATTCGTTTCACCTCCCGCGGCGCTCGCTCGCGCTCTTCTTTTCCTTCCGAAAAAATTGCCAAAGAGCGTGCATGCGCGCAGTTTTGCGTCCGAAACATTTGCGCGCCTCTTTTTTCACCACTCGCGGTTTCTTTCGCGCTCCTGCGGCTGACGATTGCGTTTCTCCACCATCTATTTAAACCCTTCACACGGTCATTTCCTCACAGCTGCGTTCTCACATGGAATTCGATCTAAACCAACTGCCTCCTGGTAACGTGTTCACTTCTGTCTCATCTGCCTTTCATGTTCGATCTAAACACTTCCTCACTTGTTTTCTTTGTTCTCAGAGGCACAAGATGATCGTGCATTTGACTTGAACCTGCCAATAGAAGATGTAGAGGTGCAGCCACTAGAAGAAGTAGATATGGATGCTCCGCAGCAAGGTAAATTTTGTTTTCATGTCTTTTATTTTCAGATTTGTGCTTTTTACTTGTGCATTCGACTTGCATGATCTAGTGGGTTACTAATGTCTTCTCACTTCTGTTTCTTTGTTCACAGAGCCACATGATGATGGTGCATTTGACTTGAACCAGCCACTAGAAGAAGTAGAAGTAGTGGAGGCCCCGCAGCAAGGTAAGCATCTCTTCCTTTGCTAGTATTTTCATGTCTTCCTTTATTTTCAGATTTCATTGTTGCTAGTATTTTCATGTCTTCCTTTATTATTAGATTTAATTTTTGCTAGTACTTTCATGTCTTCCTTTACATATCCACACATTTTTCCTTTGAACTATTAGGTGCCACTAGTGGAATAAAAGATGTTCCTGATGAAGTTAGAGCACAAATTTATCAAACCTTGTTGGCTAGAAGTAATAATGGTACTTTAGGGCCAAAAGTTATAAGTGAAGTTGCACCTCGTTTTGGTTGGCATGTTCGGACTGTCCAGAAAATTTGGCAAAGAGGAAAGGAAGACCTTGCTGCTGGAAGAGTGGTAAATGTGAAGAATAGAAAGAGAGGTCATGCAGGCCGCAAGGCAATTCCTGTAGATTTGTCACCTTTAGCCAATATTCCTCTCAATGAAAGAATGACTCTAGAGGATGTTAGCAAGCATCTTGGAATTAGCACTTCCAAACTGCAAAGATGCTTGCGCAAAGGTCTCATTAGGCGCCATTCAAACCCCATAAAACCTTACTTAACCACAGCAAACAAGAAGTCTAGGCTGAAATGGTGTGTTGACATGATTGATCCGGATAGCACATCTAATGATCCACGGTTCAAAGATTTGTTTGATCATGTATTTGTTGATGAGAAGTGGTTTTTCCTTACACAAAAATCATCCAAATATTACTTGCTGCCCGAAGAAGATGATCCACATCGTTGTAGCAAAAGCAAGAACTACATCCCGCGCCTAATGTTTTTGTGCATAACAGCCCGACCAAGGTTTCTTAATGGGGTTTGTATTTTTGATGGAAAGCTTGGATTGTTCCCTCTTGTTACTTATGAACAAGCTAAGAGAAGTAGTAGGAATCGGCAAGCCGGTACATGGGAGGTTAAACCAATCATTCACATCACAAGAGAAGTGATTAGAGAGTTCATGATTGAGAAGGTGCTGCCGGCTATTAGAGCAAAATGGCCAAGGGAAGACATTGACAAACCGATCTACATTGTTCAAGACAATGCGCCCTCTCATTTGCATGTTGATGATCCTTTATTTTGTGAAGCGGCTAAGTTAGGTGGATTTGATATAAAACTCAAATGTCAACCTCCAAATTCTCCGGACTTGAATATATTGGATTTGGGATTCTTTCGTGCAATTCAAGCCATTCAATACAAAAAATCAGCAAAAACAGTCCAGGAACTTGTCCCGGTTGTGCTAGAGGTAAAAAAAAATGCTAGTTCAATTGCAATCCACATTTCATCATTGCATTATCATTTCATACTAACACTTGTTGTCAAACTGAAACAGGCTTTTAATGAGTACTCAGCGGTGCATGCTAATCGAATTTGGCTCACACTACATCTAGTGATGAAGGAAACTATGAAGGTGGCCGGAGCAAATCGATACAAAATTCCACACATCAACAAGAAAAGACTAGAGACACTACAAATACTTCCACTGTCCATTGATTGTGAGCCATCCATTGTTGAAGAGGCCAAGGCAAATCTAGCTGCAGCTGAGGAGTAGAAGAAGAAGAAGATTAGAAATAGGCAAAAATAGGGTTAGCTTAATGCAGCAAAAAAATGATGTACTACTAACCCCTATTCTTGGGTTTTGTTGTTTGCATTTTGTTCCATCTCCTTCTCCACCCTTGCTCTTCGTTCATCAATTTTTTGAATGACATCGTCTGGTAGAACAATGGTGTTGCCATCCATCACAAGAGCATCAACATCCGGAATGTAAAACTTACAGTCAAAATTGTCGAAGTAGTCAAGCCTTTGTGCCAACAAGTTGTACTCTCTGTGGATGAGATGACAACGAGGGCACCTGCTCTGTTCTCTGCGGACGCGGCGACATTCTTCAATGTCCTTCACGCCGTGTACCTCGCCGCATCGTTTGCAAAGGCAAACGTCCTCATCGTCCTCGGAATCAGGTACGACGACGTCGTACAGGGACGCCGACGCGACGACCTTCACGCTCTCGTCCATGGAGCCGGCGTCGACGACCTTCGAGCTCTCGACCATGGACGTCGGCGCGACGGACGATGGAGCCACGGGAGCTATGACGGCAAGGGAGCAAGAGCGGGGCGAGGGCGCACTGCGAGCCAGATGGCGCGGGGCGGCGCTGGCGAGCGAGTGGCGCTGAAGCGACGGCCGCCGGGAGCGCGGCCGGCGAGCAAACATCAGCGGCTTGCGAGCCATGCCGGCGAGGGTGCGCGAGCGTGCGTTTTAACTCAATGCGCGCGTGCATGTTTCCGTTGGGAGAGTCCGCGTATTAACTCAGGCTGAGGAAATCGAAGAATCACGCGCGTGCCTGCTTCCTCGGGAGCATGCGACGCTGGGGGTAAAACAGTCCAAGCTGCACGCGTGCGCGGTACAATGACCAGAATTGTGAAAACGTGAAGTTTGGCTAGAACGACCATAAATACTGATATGGAGGGAGTAGTTCTTAGTACTTGGTTTTTGGTAAGTATCCACGCCCATGTTGTGGTGCTTTGTAGTCTTAAGAGAGTAACTACCTTTCCAATGTACTGTGGTTTATCTGATTAATACATATATAAAAAAAACAACGATCCAAACATGTTCAATAACAACACCAATTCTTTGGTTCAAACATGTTCTAATGGTTGGGAGCTTTGTTGTTGCCCACCAGGGGCCTAGGGCGCCTTACTGTAGTAAATTATACAATTTGTATGTTTCGAAAAAATAAATTAACCTATCTTTATGTTTCGAAAATGGTGCCAACAGAACGGGCGTCAGCCACTGTTGGCATGCCACCTAGTATTGTTTTTCTATTTTTAAAATAATTTGCCAACTAATTTGACAAGTCGTCGGAATCAAATGTCAGAATCTCTTTTCGAAGGGACAAGGAAGGAAAACAAACAAAACTGAAAGCAATAAGTGAAGGACAGAGTGTATCTCGCATAGCTGGCTCATTACATAATATCTGCCCGGCCCCAAGTCAAGAAGGTCTCCGCCTCCTCCTCGCCCCGCACCAGCGGGCTCAAGCTCGCCATTGTTGCGAGACCACCAGCAGGTGCGTTCATCTTTCCTCTTGCAATTGCTTAAATGTCACGTGTTGTCTAGTTCCCGCTCCTCCAGGAGGATTTAGTTCGTACTAGACTACCAGTTCCTTCCGAGTCCGAGCAGTTCTGTTTCAGCTTCTAGTTGAATTGGAGATATGGAAATTGGTATGGTAGCTAGCTTCTTGTTTTAGATCATCCGTGTGCGTGGATCTAGTCTCGAAGACTGATTTGCTTCCTCGGCATCTCTGTCTCGATTTTCATCCCGTTTTGTTGTTTCTTGTAGATCGAAGTAACAGGCGAAGTCGCTTGTTTTCCTAACTAGCGGCCGGTGACTTTCGTTGTTGCGTCGGGTTCTTCCATGACCCAGTATCCTCCAGCTCTATCATCTTGTAACTTAGCACATACGATATATTTTGCTTCCGTAATTCAAATTTCTAGAGATGGATTCTTTTTTGAAAAGAAAGGAATCTCCCGAGTAGTTCCGATGTTTTCTTCAGTTCTACCGGCCATTTTTGAAATAAAAATCCGTAGAGAACTTCAAAAATGAAATAAAAATCTGAACTTGGCAAGTTTGCATCTGGGCCGGGCCGGGCTCATAGCATTCGTCAACTTCCTCCCGCGTGGTGTCCAAAACGTTCTCGACTTTCCTACCGGCTAGGCGGCTACCGTCAAGGCCTCGAGGGGCCGGCTGCCTGCAACGTCGGGCGCCGCCGCACGCATTGAGAGGAGGAACTGCGCGCCGGCAAGCAGCCGCGGCACCAGGATGGCTACTACCTGTTACTGTATATCAGCGCGTGAACTGCGCTGCTCATCTGATTCATTTCTTTCCCTGTCTTCCTTTAGTTTTGGGGGGAGTTTTTTTTTTCCCCATTTTTTTTTCTGCAATCCGTTGGGCATCACAGTTCGTACTGTGACCCCGTTATCTGTGGACTGTTTTTTCACCCTGTTATGTTGAATGCTGCAGGATTGAGCTGAGCACCTGTGGCTGGGCTGCGGTCCCGTTCCATAGCCCACCGTCGAGTCTGTAGCAGGTGAGAACTGGATCTATCGTATGAATCTCTAGTGTGGCCATACAAGGTTTTTGTCCAGATATTTGTTTTGCCCTTGTATTTGCTATTCTGATGAATTTTCTGGAGAACCGGTAGAAACAAGTTGTATATTTTTATGCAATACAGAAGGTTTTTATTAAATGCTAATTATTTGATCCAGAGAAGAATCAGAGTGCCTCTGAATGTGCTACTAACATGTAGGCCTCGACCTTCCTTAGAAATTAGCTTTCACTTTTACTAGAACACGTTCATGAAAAAATATAATTTAGCTCCTTCGTTGGATACTGTAAAACTAAAACGTCAGAAAGGGCTAACTTTGGGGAGTATTAGTGTACTTAACTGATCCAAACACTTCAATATTATGGTACATCATATCGGATTAGTTAATCTTGAAATATATTTCTCCTACAGTCCCATTCCTTTTAAATCTATTTTTTTTCTCACATAGTTACGAGAAATTATACTGGAATCAAAACTTTCTTTTATTCAAAGAAACGCGTAGCCTCTCCAAAAGAGTTCCCATACTGTGAATGTTGTGCACCTTCCTATTTCAAGATATTTTCTGCCCTGTTTCCAGATACCTTACTATTTCTTTCTTGCTAACACCCACGAATAGGAGAACCATTATTTTGTTTATTGTCTACCCTGCTTGGCCCTTGAAATTTTTCTCTGAGCTCTTGGTACGCCGACTTGCTCTGTATTTTTATCATGTTTGAACTTCAAATTGATATGGTATAATGAAGGGGTTTAGGGGCTAGGGTGAAGGCATCAAGAGAAATATGCAATCCATGCTAATGTCATGGATGCATTACTCAGTTTTGTGACACCTTCTTGGAGATACATTTATATCACCATTTTTGTGGTATGACTTATCAATATAGTCCTTGCCAATGAGGAAAACACCTTATATATTTATTTACCTGTCCTATACAATTTTCAGAAAATAATGTTGCCCATTATATCCCCATCAAATAACCGTATTAGCTGCCCATATTGTAACTCTTGCAAACTAGATCTCATATGTCAAAGAAATGTTACATATTTTTATGTATATGCAGTACAAAGTATCCCAATTCACTATTGATTGAAACGGTTTTTCCACTTGTCAGCTAGCTGCCTTTTTTTTTCAAAAAGTAACATTACATATTCAAAAGTTTGGAAATAGCTTCACTCTGGAGTTGCGATTAATTTTGGACTTGAATCTTACAATGAAATTTGTCATTGCCCCATATAACATGATCTGTTTTCATTTTGTTCAGCACAAATGGCGGAGGCTGTGCTCCTTGCTCTCAAAAAGATTGGTGATGTTTTGGCAGACCAAACTGCCAAAGCCTTGCTGGACAAACTATCTGAAAAAGTTAATAACTTGAGGAATCTGGATGAAAAGATTGAGAAAATGAGGAAGCAACTAACAACAATGAGCAATGTTATACGACAGATTGGCACGGTATACCTCACTGATGAAGTTGTCAGGGGCTGGATAGGGGAGGTGAGGAGAGTAGCCTACCGTGTTGAGGATGTAATGGACAAGTACTCGTATCATTCTCTTCAAATGGCAGAAGAATGGTTCCTGAAGAAGTACTTTATCAAAGGGTCACATTATGTCTTTGTGTTCAGTCAAATAGCTGACGAGGTGGTCAAGATAGAGAAGGAAATCCAGCAAGTCGTTGAACTTAAGGAGCAGTGGTTGCAACCATCACAGCTTGTTCCTGACCAGCTTACTGAGATGGAAAGACAACGGTCTCAAGACAGCTTTCCACAACTTGTTAAAGATGAAGATCTTGTGGGGATTGAAGGTAACAGGAGAATGCTTACCGAATGGCTATACTCTGATGAGCTTGTCAGTACAGTGATAACTGTATGTGGTATGGGTGGATTGGGAAAAAGTACCCTTGTTACAAATGTTTATGAACGTGAAAAGATCAACTTTGCTGCTCATGCATGGATGGTTGTGTCTCAGACCTACACCATGGATGCTCTGTTGAGGAAGCTACTAAGGAAAATTGGTGCGGAACAGCAACTGTTAGCTAACATTGACCAAATGGATGTATTTGACTTGAAAGAAGAAATAAAGAAAAGGCTTGAAAGCAGGAAATGTTTGATTGTATTTGATGATGTCTGGAACCAAGAAGTTTACTTTCAAATGTGTGATGCACTCCAAAATCTCAGTGGAAGCCGCATCATTATCACAACACGGCAGAATCATGTGGCTGCTCTTGCTCCCCCAACACGTCGCCTTGATCTCCAGCCTCTGAGCAGCACTGATGCATTTGATCTCTTCTGCAGAAGAGCTTTTTACAGCACCAAAAACCATGAGTGCCCCAAGGAGCTTGTGACGGTTGCTACTTCTATAGTAAGTAGGTGCCAGGGCTTGCCTCTCGCAATTGTTTCGATTGGCAGCCTCCTGTCTTCGAGGCCACAAACACAATACATTTGGAATCAAACGTACAAACAGCTTCGAAGTGAGCTATCGAAAAGTGATAATGTCCGAGCAATTTTAAATCTGAGCTACCATCATCTATCAGGAGAGCTCAGAAACTGCTTCTTGTACTGCAGTCTATTCCCTGAAGATTACCCAGTCTCAAGAGAGAGCCTAGTGAGGCTATGGGTGGCAGAAGGATTTATGACGAGCAAAGGAAAAAATACACCAGAGGAGGTAGCTGAGGGAAATCTTATGGATCTAATCCAGCGCAACATGCTTGTAATCGTGGAAAATGATGAGCAAGGAAGGGTGAGTACTTGTACGATGCATGATGTTGTGCGAGATCTGGCTCTTGATATTGCAAAAGAGGAGAGGTTTGGCACTGCAAGTGACTATGGCACAATGATACTAATGGATAAGGATGTTCGTCGCCTGTCATCTTATGGTTGGAAAGACAAAACACCATTAAAGCTTAAACTTCCACGTCTTCGAACTTTAGTGTCGCTCTCAACAATTTCATCTTCCCCAGACATGTTATCATCAATTTTGTCTGAATCCAACTACCTTACTGTTCTTGAGCTACAAGATTCTGAAATCACTGAAGTGCCAGCTTCCATTGGGGCTCTGTTCAACCTGCGCTACCTTGGCTTGCGGCGCACCAAGGTCAAAGCACTCCCTGACTCTGTTGAAAAGCTATACAATCTCCAAACCCTGGACATCAAGCAAACCAAAATAGAGAGGCTACCTCGAGGGATTACTAAGGTCAAGAACCTACGGCACCTTTTAGCTGATAGATATGATGATGAGAAGCAGTCAGCGTTCCGGTACTTTAAAGGAATGCAGGCACCTAAAGATCTTTCCAACTTGGAAGAACTGCAGACTCTTGAGACCGTGGAAGCCAGCAAGGACTTGGCTGAGCAGTTGAAGAACCTTACAAAGCTAAGGAGTGTATGGGTTGACAATATTGGTGCTACTGATTGTGCCAATCTTTTTTCTACCCTCTCAAATATGCCGCTCCTTTCCGGCTTGCTTCTTTCTGCAACGGATGAGAATGAGGCACTTAGCTTTGATGCCTTGAAGCCATGTTCCACGGAGCTCCACAAATTGATTATTAGAGGGCGATGGGCCACGGGGACACTGGAGTGTCCAATATTTCGTGGCTATGGTACACATCTCAAGTATCTAGCTCTAAGTTGGTGTGACGTTGGTGAAGATCCACTGGAGATGTTGGCACCGTACTTGCCGAACCTCACGTATCTGAGACTTAACAACATGCGTAGTGCAAAGGCCTTGGTTGTTTCTGCAGGATCATTTCCGTACCTGAAGACGCTTGTCCTGAAGCAAATGCCTAATGTCAACCTGCTTGTGATAGAAAGTGGCGCCCTTCCATGCCTTGAAGGTCTCTACATCGTGGCTCTGACCGAACTGGATAAGGTCCCTCAAGGTATTGTATCACTTCGGTCCCTGAAGAAGCTCTGGCTGCTGAACCTGCACAAGGGCTTCACAGCTCAATGGCAACAAAACAGGATGCACCAGAAGATGCAGCATGTTCCAGAGATTCGTGTTTAGGCACTAATATTCCTCGATGGAAACCTTAGAGTAATCTTCTCCAAGTTTTCTATCATTGACATTCTGAATCATGGTTTTTATTGTGGATACCACAATTTAATCATGAAATACTTGTAGCCGTTGCCAGCCTAAGGGCTCTGTATTTGTGGTGCCATTTCACTGGCTGTATTTGCTGTGTTATTTTGACTGTATTTGTAGTGTTGATTCAGTTGTTTTCAGCTTGCTGTTAATGTATGACTATCTTCATATGTAATGCAGCGATATTTTCATCTCCATGCTTATCTATGTACCTATGAATCTATGGTTTAATGTTATGGAGTCTCATTTTTAAGGAGGTTCTTTTCCATATCGTTTTCTGTATAATCTCGGTATTCTGGTGCAAAGGTCATCACATGACCCCTATCCAATCGTTTTCTGGTGGCATGACAACATGTGCATCTACTTTAATTCCATTTAAAGTTTTATTGGCTTACAAAATCTTTTAATTAATTCACAATGCTCAAATTAAGGGGCTGCCATACCAACAGAGGTACGATATTTCAGGCTCCTTTAGGCCTAGTGTATAGCGCACCTAGTAATAAAAAAGATTAGTAAGTGATGAACTGATTACATAAATAAATGATTACAGATGATATTTTCTCTCTGTTAACACCCTCACATGTTGGACCGGTGTCCACGCTCAAGTCATCTATTCACCCCACACTGCACATATGATCCTTATCCCCAATATATGGCTCTCATCGTCATCCATGCACCCGATGTTCTCTCCTCTCTGCTTCCAGCCGGAGCAGGATCAAAATCGAGCAGCCAGCTTAGTTGTCATCTAAAGTCTGAGCTCCTGTAATTCTCACCTGCTCTCTCTCTCCCCACTTCGTTCGCCTTTGCTCTCAAGCCCAGGCAAGACACTTCCGACCATGGCTGTGCCAATTGGGTCAGCGTGTGTCCCTTGAGGCGTTGGAAGGGGCTTCGGGGGAAAGAAGGTTTCGGTGGCGATCGAGCTCGGTGCTGCGGCGGCATTGGTTGAACTTGAACACCCCAGCCCAGAGTACTTGAACCTCTTTCTTCCCCCAATGCAGCATCCAAAGGTTCAGTGTGTCCGTTTGATGATCACTCCGCAGACACGTTTCATGAGCACGGCGGCATTCACGGCGACCGGCAGAGCCGTGACGACGACGGCCAGGCCGAGCTTCGTCTCCCCTCGCAGCTTCTTCAACTGGGGCAAAGGCGGCGGCGGCGGCAATAAAGGAGCAGGGACGCCGCCGCAGCTGCAGTTCCAGTACCATGACGACGTCGAGCTGCCGTTCCCCATGTCGCTCGTGTCGAACACACACCTGAGAGGTAATTAATCAATCTTGCAGTTCCACTAACACAAGTAGTGCGTTTCGTTCATTGGTTACACTGACTCAAATTAAGCAAAAGTTTGAGTTTTCCTATGCCTTGTGGATGATTAGCACCTGTCCGGTTGTTCAGTGAATTTTCTTCCCCCCCCCCCCCCCCCCCCCCCCTGACTAGCTTGCTTTTCTTCTGCGGCTGAGTCCCTGTCCAGTCGTACGTTCACAGTGGCAGCTGAAAACTAGCATGAAGAACTGCTCTTGTTACTGTGCCACTCTGTTTGAGAAGGCGAAGCCTTCATCGTTACAATTTTAATATGCGTGTGAATTGTCTGCAGACCGTGAGCTCAAGTGCTGCTACAAGGCCACGGTGGACGGGTTCAGCGCGACGGACTTCCACCGGCGGTGCGACTTCAAGGGCCCCTGCGTCGTCGTCGGCGAGACCGCGGCCGCCGGCTTCCGGTTCGGCGGGTTCAGCCCGGAAGGCTACCGCAGCACGGACGACTACTACGACACGCTCGACGCCTTCCTCTTCTACTGGCCGCCGGCAGAGGCAGATGCATCGCCGCCGCCTTCGGCGCCGCCGGTGGTGCTGCCGAAGGTGGGCGGCAGCGGCGCGGCGCTGTTCGACTACGCGCGGGGCGGCCCGCAGTTCGGCGCCGACGGGCTGCTCGTCGGCGCGCCGCTCACGGCCGTCATGGGCGTCTTCACCGGGCCCGACGCCAGCGCCGGCGTCGGCGACCTCCGCAGCGCGCGGTCGCGGCTCGGGCTGTCGTACGCGCGGCGCGCCGACGGGAAGGAGAGCCTGTTCGGAGACGAGACGCGGGCGGAGCTCGTGGAGGTGCTCGTCTTCTGCAGCCCGCAGATTGCGAGCCTCTACTGATCATTGTACTTTGATAAGTTTTTTCTTCTTCTTTTTTTTTTTGGCAGGTAGATATGTCTTCTATGTGATGGACATGGAGTTGTGATAAATACAAACTACAATGTGAAACAGATAACATAAGCAAAGGATAAAATGTACATATAAAAGGTGATAACACTTCAGATTTCTTCTTATGCGGAGTTCCTGTTACGCCGTGCGTACGTGTGGATAGAGCACCGTTTGTGTTGGTTCGATTTTTGCTGTCTTGCTCGGTTCGTAGGCAAAGATTGGTTCAGTAGCTGTAGTGTTGCATTCGTTTTGGTGAGATCCTGAACTAAATAAAAAAATAAAAACAATGAGTTTTGTTGTGGCATTTGAGGTCATGTGAGAGAAATGGCGCGGGAACGACTCGAGGAGCTGTGCAGTTAGGAGGTTTTTATTCTCTCGATTCGAACCGTGTTTGAGCATCAACGAATCTTTTGCCATGGTTCAGTCGATGCAATGTTGAAATCATCGAACTATCGGGAGCATTCTCTCTCCCACGGTTGGGTTTGCATGCACACTATTGATGCTCTTATCAAAAACATCACACGAACCGCTGGCTTCGTCTAACATATGAACAACTTTCTTTTCTCTCTCGCCTTCCTCGTCTTTTCTTCGACGAAATTCCAGCAAACTCAAGAGTCCTCCAGCAAGATCATCTCTCTCTCTCTCTCTCTCTCTCCACAAATTGAACAAAGAGATGAGAGGTACAAGTTTCAGCATCCCGTACCCCACGTTGAAGAAACTTATGACGACAGCGAGGGGTCCTGGCACCATAAGATAATGAGTTGAGTTGTTAAAAAAATCCAAAACATTTTGGCATAACTATATTCTAAAAGTTTGCAAAACAGTTACAAGTTTTGGAACAAAATTTTTGAAGAAGTTGTTGACAAACTTTGGTTGAAATTTCTTTTCTAAATTTTGTTCCAAGTTTTTTTCAAAACTTTGGGTCAAACTTTTGGTCAGTGATGGAGGCCCAAATAGGACGAGCATTGGAGTAGCTAGCGGCCCACCCTGAGATTGGACCGATCTACCCCCACCCGCAGATCGTTATGTCGATCCTGTCTTCCCAAGAGGCGTGTGATGCACCAGCGAGTGGCGAACTGGGTGCCGTGGGAGACCAAGCGCGAGGCAAAAGCTTGGGTTCTGCTGTTCCGGCGGACGGCGGCCGGCAAGGAGGGCGTGCGACTGCTTGCAGGGTGGGCAAAAGCGAAAGGGCTTCAATCCTCAAATCTTTTCTGTTCGAGTTGTATATTGTTAGGCTGAGCGAAAAGTGTTTGTTCAAATGCCTAGGAGAAGAGTTCCCCTTGCGTTTTTAATTCAGTGAATGATAATAACTTACGTAGTCTGGATCTCGTAGAAAGTTTAATTTGTGGGTTATTTGTGACGATCGCTAGTTTGTGTCTCTTTGAGGATTTATCCTCTACGAACTGGCCCAAATGATCCTTGTCATTTTCTCCTCTATTCCATACCCCTTTTTTTTTTTCCTGAATGCAGCGGTGCACATATGGCTTCCAAACAAGTGTATTGTTGTGCCGTTATCGTCTTCTCAACTCCAACAGCACAACTGCATGTTGATGCTTCGTGGTCTCGTGGAGGCTTCTTAGATAGTATTACATAGCCGCTTCTGTGTTTGTTCTCAAAATGTTTTGTGCTTCCAAACACTCTAGTGGGTTCATCTCCTTGCATCGGTTCATAGGTGTTAGAAGTTGAACTCCCAACAAACAAACAACTTGGTAGATCCAGAGGATATAATTCATTTGTCATCCTTTTATTTTCTCGACACACGGATGCAGTGCAGATATGGCTTTCAAAAAACTCTTGTAATCGTAAAAGGGGTCTTGGTCTAGTGGTTAAGGCACCCGAGTAGGACCTTTGAGGTCTTGAGTTCGATTCCCGGTGGGAGCGAATTTTCTAGGATTTAACGGCATTTGTGCTTTCAGCGGTAGGCGACATGGCCGTCGACAGCGAGGCGCTAGTGGTGTGACTTCGTCAATATGAGGATTTGCCGGCTCAGTCTTCGAAGAAGCTCATAGGGGTAAGGTTTACGTATGTGCGTTCATAGGAGTGAGTGTGCATACGTTGTGAGTGTCTGAGTTGTACTGTGTAATAAAAAAAAACTCTTGTAATCATGCAAGCTTGTATTGGACAATTATTATTGATTTTGTTATGTTTTGAAGATATTTAATTAAGTTTTGAAACTTCTATTGAAAAATGACACTTTAAATTTGTTGTGCGGTGTTATAATTTATTTATTTATTTATTTATTTATTTATTGTCAGCCCTGACCTTCAATCCTAGCTACGCTACTGAGGGACGGGGGCAAAGAGACCTAGTCGAAGGAGTAGGGTGAAAAGGGGAAGGGGATCGGGTTGGGGTGGGATAGAAGAGAAGACATCGCGTCGGTCATTTGCTGTCGTGATGAAGCCCACAAGCAACCTTGCACACACATGTACGCGGATAAGGCTCTCCGCATTCATGTTCCTCTATTTCCTTCCTCTAAAAGGAATATTCCGTCCTGGTCATCAAGATTCTTTCCTTTAAACTAATTTCTTCCGCACCTATATTTCCTCTATATCCTTCCTCTATCCCAACTACCACATATTTTATTCAACCATCTTCAACTACCATCTCATTTTAACAAACACATTTCTTCATAACATAATTATTTATAATAGTTATTATAAATAAAAAAACCTGTAAGTGTCTTTCTATAAATATCCAAGACACAGAAAAATCTTTTAAAATTACAAAATAATACAAGGGTCAATTTACAAAAAGAACATAAATATCTCCTTCGCACGCCGGCAGGGAGCGACCATTCGAAGTGGAAGAGGAGGCTGGCGAGAGCGAGCTCCACGACCGGCAGCGCGAAGTTGATGCCGGGGCAGATCCTCCGGCCGGCGCCGAACGGGATGAGCTGGTAGTCGTTCCCTCTGAAGTCCACCGCCGCGGCGCCGCCGCCGACGAACCGCTCCGGCCGGAACTCCTCCGGCGCGTCCCACGCCGCGGGGTCCCGTCCAATCGCCCACACGTTGAAGAACAGCGAGGTCTCGGCCGGGACCTCGTAGCCCTGCACGACGGCGGGCGCCGTCGATAGGTGCGGGACGAGGAGCGGCGCCGGCGGGTGGAGCCGGAGGACCTCTTTCAGCACCGCCCTGAGGTACTCCATCCTGCTCAGGTCCGCCTCTGCGATGGCCGGCTTGTCGTGGTCGGCGCCGCCGGCGACTCGCGCGATCTCGTCGTTGAGCTTGGCCATCACCCAATATGTCCGCCGCCTCCTCCTCCTCATCCCCTGCACCGTCGGCGTCCTTCTCCCTGTGCGCGGCTATCAACTCGGAGAAGAACAAGTCCCACGCCTCGGCCATGTCGTCGAGCCTCTTCTCCAACCCCGTCACCAACCTCACGACCCTCGCCGCCGCGTCCGCCAGCACGTCGTCCGCCTGGAGCCCCGCGACCAGCGCGTCGCCGCCACCCATCAGCCGGTTCAGCCTGTCGGCGGCCGGCCCCGCGGCGGCGCCCGTCGCGGCGCGGGTGACCACGGCGTTGGAGTAGCCGCACAGGAGCGCCCTCAGCTCCACGGCCTCCGCCGCCGCCGCGGCGCGGCGCGTCCGGGTGACGAAGGGGAGACGAGGGGGCGGGTCCCACGTGCCGTAGCGGGACTCCGCTACTCCGCTGGAAGTAGCGGAAGCCACGCCTTCCGCTTCGATAGCGGGAACCGTAGAGGAAGCCGGTGCAGCGCTCGTTCCGCTATCTGCTTCCTGAAGGAAGCGATAGCGGACACCGGTGCGGGCAGCCTAAGCAACGCCCTTCTTATTTATGAACTTGTGACAAATACATATATTATATACATTCTTATAATAGGAAAAGTAGCTAAGTGGAAACAAGTCATTATTTAGAGAGGAAAAAAAACCACATTAGTAAGAGCATTCTCTCCATACTAACGCACCCTATGTCATGCATGCTCCGCTCTGTCCCATGCATGCTCTACAGGGACACCCTAGCCACACCTCTCCCCAAAATAGCAGGGCCAAAAGGTTCCTTCCGAACCAGCTTAGAAGCTAATCTTGAGTGGCCTATCATTAGTCCAAATCTTGGTGACCTTGGAGGGACGCAGATTCTCTTATTTGATCCGGTGGCCAACGCGGCCAAGAACTTGTTCTTCCCAACGGTGTTATTAGGCCCCTTCTTGTTGACGAACTCCACCACGCTGTTCATGAGTGCAACGGCGGTGTCGCGTCTGGGCCGGTAGAGGTGGAACGCGTGGTCCTCTCCCTCCGACTCGTTTACGGCCTGTTTGCTTTGCATCCTCAAGAAAGTTGCCTGGCTCAGGCAGCAATCCCAGGCGCTCATTTTTTAGTGCCTGGGGCTGAGATGCGTTGCCTGGCCCAGGCAGTTTGAGCCAGGCAGCATCCAAACAGACACAAGCGTCACCTCACGACACCACTCACCATGATACTCCAGCGATGTCGCGTACCGGCGTCCCCGGTCCTGCGCCAAGTCCTTGGAGGCCACAGACACTAGGGCACGGCGGCACGGCAGCGCCGCAACCTGATCCGCCGACGGGTTGAGGCGGGGGTCATCGTTCCCCGCCGCGCCCACCGTTAGGAATGGCCACCACGTGTCCACTCTCTCCGGTGTGAACATTCCTTGCCCGTCCCAGTCAGCTTCACACGGCAGCCGGTCGGAGCCCCAGAAGAAGGGCTGCAAGAGGACCAAACCTTCGATATCGACATCGTCGCCGTCCGGGGTGGCGGCGCGCGACACCACATTGTGCGCAATGTTTGCGCCGGCGCTCTCTCCAGCGAGGAACATGCGCGTGGGGTCGGCGTGTTTGGCGAGCCAACGATCGGAGAGTGACAACACCCACTGGAGTGCGACCCACGCGTCGTCGTAGGCCGCGGGGATGGGGTGCTCCGGCGCGAGCCGGTAGTTCACGGAGACGACAAGCGCGCCGACGCGAGCAGAGAGGGACTCTGCGTAGCGGTGGAACAACTTGGAGAAGGCGCTCCCGGTGCAGAAGCAGCCGCCGTGGAAGTAGACGATGAGCGGGAGAGCCCTATCGGAAGTCGCGTGGACGGCGGTGGCACTAAGAAAGAGGCGTGCGGACACGCCAGTGATGGGGTCGATGAGGACATCCCTCGTTGCCACGCCGGTTGCCCCTGCTGGCGCCTCCGACGCTAGCACAATGGTGCTGTGAGCGAGTCGCACCACGGGCCCGTCCTTGTACTTGCGCAAGAAGGGATACAAGTCGACGGCGATGTCGTCGGCGCCGGATTCTGGAGCACTCCTGCTTGAATGCATTGTCGTAGCAAGCCAACGGCTGTTGCCTAATTGATTGTACCCTAGCTAAGCTGGATATAGATATTGCTGCTTGCAACAAAGGCTTTGCTTTTGCGACAACAGTAGCGATGTGCTTGCTGCTATATATACCCATCGATCCTCATGCCTTCTGCTGTTTTTCCTGAGTCGGAACATACGCGTCTATCTCGCCCAAAAAAAAAACATACGCGTCGATATGATGCACTGTGGTGGACTTTGCTTTATTATTTGCGTTTTATATATATCTTGAGTCAATTTTGGAATTTTGGTGACGTACGAGAGTAGGAGATGGAATTTATGCGCGGTGAGGACGAAATGCTTCTAGTTTTTTAGTAATTTTTTTTTGGAATTTTATTGAAGGACTCACCGTGTCCTATAGTTGGCTGTGGCGTTAAGAAAGAGTAGTTTTTAGAACGGTCAACGAGATGCTCCGTTAGCACAATAGAGAGAAGATGATGTTTATGATTTGGCTCAATTTTTTTGGATGGCATGCGGTACGTTTGATTAGTTGATTTCTCCTTCTTCTTTTGTCTGTACCACACACCAGGAGATGCTTGAATTAATGCAGTAATCTAGAGCTACCTAATCATTTACCAACTGCCAACGCGTCATGTTCATTCTCTCGACGGACCATATAATTAAGGGTATAATAGTTTTTTTGACAATGAACACGGTCTGAACACTACAGTCTTGTTCATGACGCTCTTGTTATCTTCTTGATTGACCAATTTAATAAATTTAACTTATACAATAAGCACTGTTAGCATCATAAGATCAAGATCACTTGACCCCTCAAACAAAAATTGATGCACTGTACCTTTACTGAAACTTGTCTCTTTTCTTTTTTGTCTCAATGTCAAAGTAAAGTTTGCTTCCAAATTTTGCAGGATGATAGATAACATCACTCTCTGCTAAAAAATATAAATTTTTAAGAACAGCTTGTATACATTTTTTTATATATATACATGTTTATTGTTAAGAAAAACTGATATGCACGTTAAAACATGGTGTTTGAATTTCATATGCAGTGGAAGAACTGGCTTGCTGCAAGCACTGTAGAGGGTGGATAAAGCCAGGAACGAGCTTACCACCTAGTCACGCTTGCTCGTAGACAGTAAATCGCCGATGTTGCCGCTGCGACCGTTCAGCCGGGAGTACGCAGGGTAGGTGTGTGTTGCAGGTCGCCGTGGCTTCATCGTCGACGACAACAGCTCCGCGCACCCGCGAGAGCGCCTCTCGACAGGCGGCCACCAGCATGCCAAATCCACAGCGCCGCCGCCGGAGTCTCTCTCATGTCACGGGCACAAGATCTATCTGAACAGCAAGACGAGGCAGGTGGCCGTGTGGAAGGAATATGACTCCTCCGACAGGCTGGGGCGAGTGGCAGGTAGCAGATTTGGCCGACGTCAGCTGTTGATTTGGCCTTCGCGGTGGTGGATTTGAGCAGCAGTGGCGATGGCGATAGGAGGAGTGGGGAGGGGAGTCAGTTGCGAGCGAGAGCAAATGAGAGAGGGAGGTGAGCGTATTCCCCGAGACCCCTTGCGAGCGGCCACCAGCCTGCAATCGCCGCTGCACCCACTCATGCACCCGCGCTCGGTTAAGAGCGTTACAAAGGCTAGCTCTAAACTGACTTTTAAAATTATTTATTAAAAAAAAAAGAGAGAAAGTATCTAATTTTTTTTAAAAGATACTCCCTCTATTTCATTATATCTGTCGTCCTATCGTTCTCAGGTTTTTCTTTTTTATCTGTCGTTCTCGCTTTCCTAGGCTCTGCAACTTACAAACTTTCTCTGTTACCTTTAGTTAATGCACATCCTCGGTTCTCCTCCACCCACCCGCATCACCGTGTCACCGAGCCCAACCAGGCAAAGTACTCCCCATCTAGCAACGCTCCGCCTCCATTGACAAGCTCAACTACGAAGCTCGATGATTGCTGCCCGCCCAGCCCGTGGCGCTCGCGTCAGCAGCTGCCCGGCATGCCGCTGCACACCGTCTGGTCCCCTCTCTCCTCACCGCCACCACCACACATAGCGACTCCGTGTCCTCTTCCCTCCCTCTCTCTCCTCGCCCCGTGCACGCCGTCGCGCGCAACTTGCCGCCTGACGTCGCAGCTCGCTGCCCGCATCTCGCCCGCCACGGCCATTGCAGCTCGCTTGCGTCTCGACCATCGCGCGCATGCAGCTCGCCGTCCGCCGCCATAGTCGCGAGCTCTTGGATCCCGTTGTCCCTGAGATTTCTCGTCGCGCCTCCAACGAGTGAAGCGAGTTGGGTGCTCTGGCCATGGTGTCCAGTGGTGACGCGAGTGTGGAGCTTGGCTGCGATCTGACGCCGGGCTCGACGGGGCTGGCGGCGGCTTTGCCTTGTTTGAGCCGGCGAACGGCGGCGTGGAGGTCATGAAGCGGCCGCGATGGGGAAGCACGCCGACGAGGTGTACGGAGCCGGCGAGGAGCCGCTTGTAGAAGGTCGGTCATCGGCGGGAGCAGCGGCTGTGCCACCTTACCGGACATAGCTTAATGAGGGGCAGCAGGGACTTTTTCGCGTTGGTCGCCCAGCTCCTTGGTTACTCCCCCGTTCCTAAGAGCAAGCCCAATAGTGGGCTTGTAGCCGATATGTGTCAGATTTTTCAGAGAAAATGTAAGAGAGAGAGTGTAGCTTGTCTCCAACTGAAGCAACGATCGATTTGATCAGACTTCCACAGATTGAGGCACTGCTGGTGGGCCAGGTTTCATATGTTGAGACAAGTTAATTGTATAGGTTGTCTATTTGCTTGGCTACAAGACAAATGGTTGGCTTAACTATTGGGTTTGCTCTAAAACGACACATATTGTGGAACGGAAGGAGTAGTCTCGAGAGAATGAAACATGAGACCCATCTCTCATCAATTCTCTTTAAGAGATGACTGCTAGATCTTAGCTAGCTTCACACAACTTTGTGGACGCTCTCAGTCGCACGCACCGCGCCAGGCCGAGTAGGGACTAGGGAACCTCGACTGCCGTTCCTCCCGAGCCAGACTGGAGGTCAAGTTGCATCAGTTGGGCCAGGCTACAGGTCAAAGTCAGGTAATCAAACATGAAGACCCTGCATCTACTGAACTTGGCCTGAGGCTCGTGCGGGTTACCAATCACGACCATAATAAATTGCAGGGGACTAAAATAAACTTTAATTTCCCAAAAAAAAAATTAATAGACTAATTTCGTTTGAACATTACAACCATGTGATTAGGATAGATCCGCGTAGATTAAGGACTGAGTAGCTCCAGAAAGCATTATTGGGCGAGCATGCTGCACCCTAGACTTCTTTCTCCGTAGCCGGCAACTATCACAGTTCGGCGAGTTAGCAACCACCAACGGGGCCATGGCTATCGGTGGCGAAGCCATGTTGCAGTCTGTGGATGCACATGCACCCACACTAAAATGAATGAATTTTAGCTTGTAGCCCCTATATTTTCACCATGTAACCAATTTTATACTTCTATTTACCCATAGTGATGCACCTCTTACTAATTTGGTTTAGTTTCTCTATAGGAAAATTGCGTTTTTACCATTATTTTAAGGGTCAATTGTGATTTTAACTCCGAATCTGCATTTTTACGTTTTTACCATCACTTTTTCAAACTGAAGCTGCCGTCTACCATGAGTTTCATTCCCCGTCAGATGAAAGGAATTGAGCGATTGAAAAAAAAGAGAAAAAAACGCAGAGAGACGAAACTACCCCGAGCGAATCGAGTTGTTCTCCAACTCATTGCTCAGCTTCCTCCGACCAAACCATGACCATGTCTTTCTCATTCACGAACTCCCAACCCTAACGCTAGGGAGGCGACGGCGGCGGCTATAACAGACTCATGGTAGAATTTTTGCTCAGTTTAAAAAAGTGATGGTAAAATCACAAAAACGCAGATTCAGGGGTAAAATCACAATGGCACAACAAAGTGATGGTAAAAACACAAATGTCTCTTTTTCCATTGGTTGTGAGACTGTGACGAAGCCATATTGTAGGTAGGCTGTGGATGCACATGCACCCACAATAAAATGAATTTTACCTTGGAGCCTTTAGATTTTCACAATGTAACCAATTTTTTTACTTCTATTTATATCTAGTGATGCGCCCCCCCCCCCCCCCCCCCCCCCTCCCCCCCCCCGGTTTTTTTTTAACTGGAATAAAGATTCCGTTAATCCTACTTTTTGGGGAAGTATATAAAATATAAATGATTTTTTTTAGAACCAAATATAAATGATTAGTTGCTTTATCCGGCCCCCCAGGTCTATTGGGCTGTCCGCTTTGACAGCTGCGAAGGATGGTTCACTAGGGCCCCTTCTGTCCGGCGTTGTACACCCCCTATTCCCCTCGAACTCACTGCGCCGCCACAACCCCCCTTCGCTTCCGGTTCCGGCGCCTCGCTCCCTTCTCCCGCGCGGGAAATTCCTCCTCCTTCAGTTCGTCCAAGGAATCTTGTGTGAGGTTGGTATGCGACTTCATTGGTTTGTTCTAGACTAGAACTTCTAGTCCGTCTTCTTTCTCTTGCAATGCTTAGCTTGTTGGTGTTTCTTTGGGAACAGCTTGCTCGCGGGTAGGGACTAGGGAGGCGCGGCGATGGAGCACGGGTCGGTGACGGACTCCAGCGCGTCCACCTTCTCTATTGTGGAGGAGGACCACACCCTCGCTAACTCCGTCAGATTTGTACTCAACCAGGAGTATGTGTAACTGACGTTTCTTGGCCGCCTTTTTCTTTCCCCATTCCGTATGAGCTCTGGAGAAGCCGTATCTATCAGCTTGTGGTGATATGCGAAATGTTGCTGGCGTGCTGCCAGATTGTGATTAGAGAGGCAACATAGCGTTCTTGCATAATAGTCCTCGTTTTTAGTCAGCTTATTTTGATTTGTTGGGTTTTGAGGAGACCCTTGGTTGAGTTGGTTAGCATGGTGAGCTAGCCAACCCATGTCTCTCTCTTCGAACCACGTCTTTTTGATGTGCTAGGTTTTAAGATTACGGGTACGGCTGATGCAAGTACGATGAGATATGAGGTGTTTTCAGTTCTTTGATGGATGCAAGTACAATGATAATGAGTCATATGGGGTGTTTTTAGTTCCTTTGATGAATGCAAGTACAATGAGAATGAGATACGAGGAGGTGTTTCCAGTTCCTTTGATTTTGATAGATTGGACATCTTCAATAGTAGCTGTGTGCAAATTCCTGTAGCTGACCATGACTTCTATTCTTACGATCATCTTAAACATAAACACGATAGGTCCTAAGTTAATGAATAATTAAGACGCTGATGTAAACTTCATATAGCAAATATAATATCAGCATGTGAGAATTTTCAAGTCAACTTTGAATATCCATAATTGGGAACCATATTTGTTGGACATAAATCGTTTCTTTCATTGTAGAGTTTAAAAGACATGCATTAGGTCTTTTACTTTCATGACGAGATTACTGCTTTGCGAGTACCACCAATATGGTTACTGAAACAACGTGCTTATTTAAAATTATGTATTCTTACTAGTCTTCTTTCTGTTCTTACAGTCCAAGGGTAGCATTTTGTGGGTACAGCATTCCTCATCCTGCTGACAACAAGGTCAACATAAGAGTTCAGACTACAGGTACGCAAATTGGCATATGATCCTTGTATTCTGACATTATTTTTTAATCACTATGAATGGATAAACCCACTGTCATGACATGTTTTCATTAATTGCTTAGTGAGTGATTTTGCATGTGACATTCCCTATGCTGCTTTTGCTACAGTATAATGTTCAAGTACATAGACAGTTTTCTAATACATAGTGTGGCTGTGATTGATCTGAGATTTTCAACTTAATGCTTGTTGCATCATTACTTCAAGTAACTGTGAATGCAGTATTGATGTTTTCATTTATTGTAACTCGGGTAACAAAGTGATGCCATCTCATTGCAACTTTAAACAGCTTCATTGATGTTCTTTGCACTCCTGACAGTGTATTCTATTGGCAGGAGATCCAGCGAAGGATGTACTGAAAGATTCTTTACAGGACCTGATGGTTATGTGCCAGCATATAAGAGGAACCTTTGATAATGCAGTGGCTGATTATAGATCAAATAAGCCTGCAGAACCAATGGATGTTGACCCGAAACAAAAATAAGTTTCAAAACACCCCTGTTTAGTTGAGCCAACACGGCTTTTGTAACCAATTTATCACCGGGGACAGATTTAGTCTTGTATGTTTTCTAAAATCTGGGATGCACTCTTACTTCTGTTATCTTGATCTTAATTCTTCAGTTGTGAAAGTTATTATGATTGTGAAATTAGCTCAGCAGCATTGCTTGAAGTGTGTTTGTATCGACTTCCTTTAGTCTAATACCGAACTCTTGTCAAAATGCATTTGTTACTGTGCCATAGAGATGCCTCAACATCGAGTTCGTGAAACTGCGTTTCTGTTGCTGAGTCATAGTTACAGACTGAATGTTATGAACCATTTTACAGACTCCTCACATATTGCCCATGCGTACAACTATGGTTTTTATCTGATATAAATTTCAAACCAAAGGCAGTATGGCACAGCACATAGCAATGCTCACATGCAGAGTATATAAATTGTAATGATTTCCAAAAGATCAAACTCATCAATAAGAATAAAGCACATTTCCTTGCCAAAAGAAATAAAAGAAACAGCTTGCAGAGATGGTAGAGCAATTGACAAGGGTAAGAGGCACAACCTGAAATCTGAAGAACACTAGATACTTCATTCTCACTAGCTTATTGAGTAAGAAGAATACAACACACAATTGTCAAGGGTGTGGCACATTTCCAAAGCATCTTGTTCGATGCTGACTAGTGCTCCACATTCCATCGATAAGGCGGACTAATCCAATCACGATCAAGCGCGCTACGAAGAAAGAAAATTAAACAAGGATAGGAACTATAAGAACCCTAGCATCGAAAATGGTACAGTGATGCACGAAACACATCCAGCTAAAGAAACCCTAAACACCTCCGACTGGTCAAGCATCACCAATGGACGCTAGCTGACAATGACCGTCAGGTGCATATTCCGAAAGAATAAAGATCAGATCCATGGTTATTCACGCATTCCAAGTGCACTTCTCCTTTCTTGATGCAGATGACAGCCACAGGAGTGGTTGCAACTGATTTGGAAGCCACAAGAACGGAAGGCTACAAAGAACTAAGTACGAAGAGGCCCGGATAGAGCATTCCGCCCCGAGTTGGGGTCTTTATGCTTCAGAGACAGGTTGGCAAACTGGGAATCAAGGTCTCTGCTGTTACTACGACCAAGAGCAGGAGGCTGTGGCGGCTGCTGCTGCTGCTGCTTCTTCTGCTGCTGTTGTTGCTGATATAGCAATCTGAGACGGCCAATTTCCCGTTCAAACATTTCCTGTTGAACTGCAAAATTGAGGATACATGTTCAGACCAGGAATCTTAGCAAGAATCCAGATTTCAGTAAAGAAATGCAGTAAAATTGAATTGAAAATCAATGCACAGAAGATGATCTCATAGTTTCAATCAAGACAGTGGTTCCTCGGTCTCTTTCGAGAAACATGACCCTTAGGTTTTCTGCCTGAGCGAAAATCAAATTCTTTAGATAGCTTTCATTGTATGTACGTAAGGCGGATATAGAAGTTAACAACACATCCAAGGCTTATATGTGATGCATGAATGAAGACAGCCACTACGTGTTTGTTATATACTGAATGGCCACATAATGGACCTATAAACAAACTGAGTAGCCTTCACTTCAGCATGTTTACTGACAGGCCAGGAAGAATGTGTGTACACTTGAATGCAGAACTTTATCTGTTAAGCTGTACTAATACCAGAAATAACCAGGAGACCACATGACAATGTGGTTCGCTTGACTTTTAGGATAGGGCGACAGAATAGCCAAACTCAGTTGGGTACTTATCTTGGCTGGGTAGTCACTAGTTAGAAGTTCGACGTTTCATCTAGTTTGTTTTCAATTAATTAAAGCAAGAATGGTTTGTCAAGTGCGCTGCGTTCATTAGTGATGAGAAACCTAAGTTTTCTCAGACCAGTTTAATGTTCAACCATAGTGGCAGATGCATCTTATTGAGAAAGGGAGTGTCCTCTGCATGTCAAATTTTGTTTCATGTGTTGATAGGAAAATGTCCTTAATTATTTATTACTACCTCCGTTCTGTTATATATGACACTGGAGAGTTCAAAATTGGGCATCATATATAAAAATTAGAGGTACTACTAGATAAACTTGCTGCTAAATGTTCACTTCAGCATCCATCATAGGAGTACAATGGGGACAGAAGAAAAGTAATAATGACATTTCAGAACGGAGTATACATCACGGAGACTGAATGCACTATTTAAGAAAAATAAAATAACTGCAGTGCATACTCACAGCGTTTAATTAGTTGCTCCTGTGCTAGGCTCTCAAGCCTTTGCTTCAAGGCTTTATTTTCCAGGTCCAGCATAATATTCTGTTGAGTAAGAAACTCCATTTCAGCAGACACATCTATCCCTTCCGACTGCACATATGAATATTTTCTGTTACATATGACAGCATATTTTGGAAGCCAAGCCATAAAAAGTTGTTGTGGTTAGCTCACCTGTAATGCCTGGACTTTCCCCTCGAGCTCTGCAATATACTGTAGCTTCCGGACACGGGACCTCTGAGCATATTGCCTACAAGCGAAGTGGGAAGGAAATCTTAAATGTGTACAGCATTTCATCATATCGATTTCATAAGATTCAAGTACATGATGATCTAATTCAACTATGATATCCCAATTGAAATTGGACCAACATAAATAAGTCTGTCAATTTTTTGCTAGTCTCGTAGCTCGAAAGTGATGACAAGTGAGGACACATCAGGTTTCATAAGTTGCAAACTGAAAAACCTTGAAGTTCCATTCCTCATTTATGTTGACACATGTCACATCTACTGTACCGTTCATTACCCGTGGATATACGAAATACAGATTCACAGCATATGCACAATTGGACTCCGTAACATTAGAACAAGCAATTAACATCAAAAGTTACGAGGTAATTCCTTTATCAGTCTGCTTATTGTTGCAGTGAACAGCTAGCTCTTTTCAAGTTTCATAAATAGTAATATGCAAGTGTGAATTTCTAGAATGATAACTAATGAAAGTGATAACAGCAACCGAACTCACTGTTTAGCACGCTTGGTGTCCGCCTCTGATTGGGCATGCTTCAACGGCATCCCCTCCTTCTGCCCAACTTTCTGGTCATACCCTGCATCATCAGAAGCTCTCTTGTCCATTCCATGGTCATGATTCCTGGAAGGCTTCTCTTTTGCCAGCATGGGCGAGCCACCGCCATGCCTATAACCCCCCAAATTTGGCATGCCTTGCTCCCATGGTCGACCCTGTGGCCTCCCAAACGAACCTGGCTTAGCATAGTACTCCTGCACACCGCTCCATGGCGCTGCCTTGCCACCACCCCCTATGGCTTCAAAGCCATTGGCGTAAGCGCCGGCACCAGCAGCACCTCCGTCGAACAACGCGAACGAGTCGCTCGACGACCTGCGGTGCCCGGCCCGGCCATGCTGCCGCACGGGCGTCTCGGGCTCATTGAGCAGGTCGTCGAGCCACGATGGCTGCTCCTCTATGAAGCTCTCTGACGACGTGCGCTGATGGTGCCCGGGCCCGTGGCCATGAGCGTGGCGGTGGTGCGAGGCGCCCTGAGGCCGGGCGATCAGGCCGTGGTCCGCGTACGGCGCCGCCGCCGTCGGAAAGGGGCTGCGAGGCGGCAGCAGCGCCTGCTTCTGGAGCTTGGCGTTCGCCATCATCTTGCCGTCGACCAAGCTGCGAAGAAGAGACAGCTCATCTCAAACTCAACGCCAAGATTCGAGCAAATTTAACACAAAACTGGCACGGTTTTGCATCCAATCCCAGAAGGCGCAGATTCGAGCATAATATTAGCAAACTACCTACAGATCTCAGCCATATGGCCAGGACTCGAATTCAGGTTCAAAGATTCGATGTTCCCAAGCGCAAGCAACAAATCGGGGGAAGAAAAGCAACAAAAAAACCAAATCGAAACAGAATAGCTCAGCCTGCAACGGATGAATGTTTACCAATTCGACCGCTACTCCAGTCGCCCGTCTCGGTCAGCAGCAGCCAAGAACCTAATAAATTATTCGGATCGCTCCGTAGAGGGTTCAACAGAAAGGGGTGGGGGGACGGAGGAAAAACAATTCAGGCTGGTTCCGTGGAGGGAAGGAGAGAGGGAGGAGAAGAATGGAGAGAAATCATGTGCTGGTGGGAGGACGGAGGAAAACAACTCAGGCTGGTTCCTTTTTGCGGGGAAGATCGTGTTTGGGGAATTGTCGGGGGAATGATAAATTTCCGGCAAATATGCACCGTTGGATTTGATGATCAACGTCGGGTGATGCGGATGTGGATATTCTGTAGGGAGGGAATAAATGCTACGGATACATTGGAAAGAAAATACTCCACGTCCCGTTCAAAAAAAAAAAAAAAACTCCATGTCCAACTGTTTGGGTTCAACTTGTACCCGATCTGAATGTAGTCCACATTGTGCTAGTAGGAGTGTCGGACCCTTCTGTTGTTGTGTCTCGGTCACCAAATTCGCTTCAATTTTGAGCTATGACAAAAAATTCATGAAAAATGCCTAGTCAATCTCATATGCTTAAAAACTATTGTCCTTTATGAAGAATCGAGCATATTACTCCAATGGTTCACTATGATAAAGATTTAACTGTAGTTATCATCTCCAATTCCATATGGAATAAAAGGCAAACATAAAAAATAACTTGGACTTGAGCTGGCAAAGCTGTTTGGTACATGTAACAAAACAATTAAAAATGCGCCCTTCTTTGTGCAGACCATATTGGGTAGTGGGGCAGAGTGAGTGAGCAACCAACCAGTTGAAAACAAACCAATGCCAACAGCATGACAGCTCAGGATCCAGCTGCGACCACACCATGATTTGGTGGTGCCCTGGTGTTTTTAATTCCAGACTTAAATATCTATATTCTCTCTGATCTTGGTTTCTCTCTACTTGTTCTCTGTTCTAGATATCATCACATTGGCCTGGTTGGGAGAAAGCCCAAAAAGAAGTTCATGTTGACAACAAAAGGGAGAACACATACCACTAGAAAATGCCTACATGATTGATGATGCGCAAAGAACGCCGCCATTATTCATGTTTACAATAAGCTAACAAACAAGATGTACACGGCAGGTTTTTTTTTTTAAAAAAAAAGAATACAAGACCACTTTTTATATACTGAATACAGGCTATCTTAGACATCTGAAGTGCCTGAGGATTTGTGCAGGATGTTGTGATGATAGAAAGCTATGATGGTGGTCTGATTTTTAATTGACTCTTTGATAGTGATAGTAGTGTAATTACATGAGCAAGTGGGAAGGCATTCCCTTCTAGCGAAGTAGTTTTGGTCGCTTCTAGAAAACAAAATTAGTGATGTTAATAAAATAATGCGGGAAACTGGCAAGAGTTCTTACCTATACTAATAGAAAAGGGACCCAGTCATAAAATTATCCGAAAGTTCAGTAATGATTGGGTTCCTCTATCTTTTACTCCCTCCGTTCTTAAATTGATGCAGCTGTTGACTTTTTTAGTTACGTTTGACCATTCGTCTTATTCAAAATATTAACTCAAATATGTAAAAGTATAAGTTATGTTACAAATTTCTTTAGTGATAAAACAAATCATAATAAAATATATGATATTTTTTAAACTTTTTTGAATAAGACGAGTGGTCAAACTTTTTCAAAAAAGTCAATGACAACATCAATTTAAGAACGGAGGAAGTATGTATTATGCCTTAGAGTCATTGACACACGAGCCCCGTCATTAAAGAATGGTCTTTTTATTCCTAATATTTTGGATAAATGTATTCTATATACGCATTGCTTTGATCGACATGATTCTTTCTCACAATACTATTTTGTTTTTCCTTCCATTTCGACTCTTGATATTTAACAAAATCATGGCCTTTTTAACAATAAAAACGATGATTGTTGAGCTTTGGATATGGAATAAGAAAGTAGGGAAACATCTGCCACTTGTTCATGGCCACAAGCACAACTGCTTCCATACCTTTTGAGGTGACCTTAGTTGTGGGCAAAAAGACTACAGATCAGTGTTGTTCCGGTTCAAATGAAAAAAAAAAAAGAACTTGGAGATATGTTTTCATAATGCAAGCACTCTGACTGTTCTACAGTTTTAGTGACACAATTAGTATCATGGTTTTTATATTCTGAATTCTAAATAAATAAATGTTAATTCTGGTTGATCTATGCCACTGGACTTCAAAGCCTTCTTTTTTTTTTAATCGCAGGAGCACTTGATAATTCATAAATGCTAACTGAGTTTGAACTTTCCTTTATAAAAAACATAATCTGATATTTCTTTTGAAAGTATGCGACTCTTGCATTCTCTTGAAGAGGTGGTCGATCAAGCCAGCTAACTCTTGGTACCAAACAGCAAGCCCAATTACCAATTCCATGCTGTTATGGTTGCATAAGATATATTTACAGTTGAAGTAGCTTAATTTGACATGTTACCAATTTTTCGCATTGAACAAGTGACCAATCTGTTTCATGGAAGTGACAACAACATTTTTGGAGAAATGGAGTTATTTTTCACAGGCAGAGCAACGTGGTCTCATCAAAGGTCAGCCGACACCGATGAAATACACATAATCTCTAACTAAACTATTTCACTCTTTAAGAATGACCAGTGTATCAAATGGAGCTGACCCGGTGGCATTCTTGGACGGTTTCACCCCTGGTCTATTTCGTTTCTGCATCAATTTGGCATCAACCAGCGCTCACAAGTGTCAAAAACCCGAAAAGGTTATGTTTCATTGCGGTTAAAAACCAACAATAACAATCTTTTTCTATTCCAATAGCAGCATTTACACAGATTATGTTTGGGACCACATCTACTTTGTATCCAAAAGAAAAACACATGTATATAGCCTGGCAAATTCCAGACAGCATGAAGAAGGCAAGGACAAGCTATCCGGTTGGATGTCACATTTCTAGTATGTTGGTTGGTTCATCGGTGTCCTCGTACCAATCTCACAATCTGAGCTCAGTTCCTAGGCTATTGTCAATAACTCACTTAAGCCTATCATCTGAAAATATCAGATCTTGTAAACAGTCCAAAGTATCTGCATAAGATCTTTACATTTGTTGGTTTTGCATCTTACCTCCTGAGTGACACATGAGAAAGGCGAGTGGACTGGGTCAAGAGGCTCAAGACTCACTCATTCAATTGTCAGCTCAGATTGATCAGCAAGCCATAATCTAGAGATTATAGATTGGTCCCACAATGGTCCGTATGCTAAAACATTACAGATGAGTACCATGGATGATTCTTAGCCATCTCACATATCGATGCTTAGAAAAATGACAAACACAATAGGCCATTGTGTAATAAGTTCACATACATGCAACCATGAATGTTTAAGAATTAAAATATAACTCATACAACAACATTGTGCCACACTTTCCAAAACAATTAGTTTGGAGCACTCAAGTTTGGCGTCAAGTCTCATTCCAATGTGATTGCGTCCGCTTTCAGTGCAGTGCACATCACTCGGATCGTTACTTCTTAGACTTGTATGCTCTCTCCTTGGGAGCTTCAATCACGGTTCATGCAGCTGCACTAGTTCTGTTTTACTTGCTGTCGCGGTTTGATATCGACTCTCATTGCTTGGAGCTCCTTTTTCTGTTCAATAGAAACATGTTTTCCAAAAAAGTTATGTGGTTTATTTGGCTATACCAGTCTATTCGCCAACTTGGTCAATACAGAACAATCGGCACAATTGAACATTGTTTTAGTGAAAAGATAGCAAAATTTTCCATGGGACATATTCATCCAGTACGTATAATTGTAAATGTATATTTCCCAATTTCAGAATTTGTGCATAAACTAAAATATGACACCTAATTGGCATTATTTGTAAATTTCCTTTTTACGTGACGAATTTGTAAATTTACTTCTTTGTGAGTACAGTCCAACCGCACAATATGCGGATCAAATGCTGTGACATCCCGGCCCAAGGCTTAATAGGATTGATAGAATACTCATGTCAACAAGTTGTAACTTCTTTTCCGGAAGCTCATCTCGAAAGAACTCCGAGGTTAAGCGTGCTTGGCCTGGAGCGATGGGTGACCGACCGGGAAATCCTTTCCGGGTGCGCACGAGTGAGGATAAAGTGCGCAGAAAAGACATGTGTTGGTCTATGAGGAAAGTCTTGAGATCTTAGAGAGCTGTTAGGCATAAGCAGGCCTGGCCTCGGGGAGACGGGACGTTACAAATGGTATCAGAGTCGACCCTCGTGGTTTCACGGGCGCGTGTGAGCGCAGTTGCGCAGGCATGGTGCGCATGGCTGGTGTGGGCCTAGAGTGGTCACACAACATGGCACATGCGCTGACACTGGACGCACGAATGTGATCAAGAGGGGACGTTCCTGAATTTGGGGGGAGACGGGACGTTACAAATGCCCCTCCAAAGACCTCCATGACTCCATCCTCCCAGGCTGCATACTCTGTTTCTCATTGTTCTTTAGATGATGCATGTTTCAATGATCTTAGCCTCAGTTTTGGGCGGATTATTTAGCTCTCTCTTGTTTTAAGTATGACTGATCGCTTACTAACTTTAGATTAGAAAAAAAAGAGGCAAAAATAACTTGTGTTGAGCTAACCAGGCATTGCAGGTATTAAGAAACGTCAATCTAACAACAAACATTGAACAAATAAAATTTTCATTGAACACCTGTGGGGCTATTTCAATATTATTACTGTGCACCGCTGGAATGAAAATGAAAATAATTTACGTGGCTGAAATTGGACGTTGACTGTTCATATGGTTTCTTTACGGATAAAAAATTTAGTCTGTGGAGTGACAACTTGGTTCTGTCCTCTAATTGTGCGGCTGCAAACGAGCACAACGCTGCTATCATTCCCGCGCATGCCTGTGTGGATATGGACAGTGACATAATGGATCGATTATGACAGTGCATATATGTACCCCTTAATAGCCACCGTGAACAATGATTAAACTAGAGTAAAATGCATCTAAGATCCCTAAACTATTATGGGATTCTCATCTAGGTCCATAAATTATTAAAATGAAGATTTGAGTCTCTAAACTATTTTAAGATTCTCATCTAAGTCTATAAACTATCAAAATGTGAATATTCGGTTCCCAATCTGGTTTAGCGCTTAAGTAGCTATCTAAAATAAGAATTGAGCTCGAATAATGACGACACGACGTGCTAGCTTGATGATTTCGCAGGTTTGATAGGGGTTTCGATCTTATCTTTGGATATTATCCCAATAATGGCCATTATATGCCGCTCTAGTGGCTGAGCAGTAAAAAGAAGTAACATCTCGTTTGTCACGCACTTAATGTTTGTCACGCACTCAGCGAGGCGATTGGATGAAGCTTGCAGTACACCAATAATGACTAACGGCAACCAGTAGAAGCATGTTGGCGGCGACGGTGAGCTGGTGTCTCTTCAATTTGAAAGTTTATGGACCCAGATGAGAACCCTAAATTAGTTGCAGGATCCAAATCTTCATTTTAAAAGTTTATGGACTTAGATGAGAACCATGAAATAGTTTAGGGATCCAAATCTTTATTTTGAAAGTTTATGAACCTAGATGAGAACTACAGAATAGTTTAGGAACCGGGGATGCACTTTACTCGATATAGGACTCTGCAAGATTTAGCCAATAAATAATTGATCAGCATGATACTTTGAGCTTATTGGCTTCACACGGTGACCCGAACATGCCTCATCAGTATCAGCCATCAAGTGGCTGTACTCGTCTTAAAAAATACAATTGGCCATATGTACTCTGATGAACGAATGATAATTTTCATGGGATCAGACGAGATGAGAAAAATAAAAGATGGACCAGAAGATTTTCTACCCAAACACAGGCTGGCAATGTAACTCAAACTACTCATGTTGTTCAATGTCATCGACTAATCTCCCATGGGTATAATATTCACGAACATGTTGCCAGCTACCACTCCCACTTATCTTATATACACCGTTTTACTTTTATATTTTCAAATTTTAGTTTGAATATTCTTAGGCTATCTAACATTTGATTTCCACTGATGTTACCAGTATATGTTACCACTGATGTAACAGGTCTAACATTCCATGTTGATTGAACTAGGGAATTAAACGCACCTTTAACTATAAACAAAATAATCCAATGAATTTTCTTTTTATTTATAACCTGCAGCTATCGGTTTTGATCCTCCACCATTTATTTAATTTTTGAATGTGACTTCAACATGGCATGATTCAATAAGTTAATATATGGCCTAAATGAGTTTACAGTTCTGTGTCACAGTTTTTGTTTGTCTAAGAGTTCACTTTGAAAACGTACAATAGCATCACCATGTAATTAGTTGTAGCTAGAGGATGTTGTGTTTATTTTTCGTTTAAGGCCGTTTATAAATCGAGTTCGCTCAAGCTCAGCTAGGCTTGAATGAAGATCGAGTTCAGATGTCCAAGATTGTAGCATGAGCACGAAGTGCCACTGGATCAAAAGCTCGAGTAATCAAGCTCAACAAAATTTGTAGTTTGTACCTCTACAAGTGCATATTGTAAGAAAGTTATTTCACTTCGAGCTGTAAGTAACTAAGTATGTGTACAATTATATCTCCAACACTAAAGAATATATCGTAGTAGGTGACGTGGCCATCGACAGCGAGGCGCCAGTGGTGACTTCGTCAATCTAGAGGATTTGCCGGCTCAGTCTTCAAAGATGCTCATAGGGGTAGGGTTTGCGTATGTACGGTCATAGGGGTGAATGTGCGTGCGTTGTGAGTGTAGTTGTACTGTGTATTCACAAAAAAAAGAATATATCGTGCCCATTTTTTTAGACAACAAAAAATATACATCGTATGGAGAAAGTAGAAACATATAAAGCACACGTTCATTTCATCCCTTCCCTTTTTTTGTTAATTCTGGAACATGTCAACGGGCTCCTATATAATTCAGAAGCTGGCCTGTAAACCCTGAACTTCATGGGCTGGATTGATAAGCCCACTAACTCTCTTTCTGTCATCAACACTTGACAAGACCAGGTAGCCCTGAGTTCCTTCCAAAAAAGGGCAACGACGTGGAAAGAAAAATGAAGAAAGATAATTATTTGCGCCATATTTTTTAAAAGGCGTAGAAGTCCATTTTACTCTTCTAAATTATGCCCATTTAACCTCTTAGTAAAAATTTGACTTGATTTACTACTCTAAACTATTTAAATCAATGCAATGTGCCCCTGATGAAATTGATCTCTTCTTTATTTTTCGGTGTGAAAGTGATTTTTTTATTTCAAATTTTATAGGATGATTGATGACATCATTCCCCAAGATACTAAACTAATTGATAATTTTTCATAAACACTTTTCCATGGATTTTATACCTCCATTGTTAAGATAGCATTATATATTATTCCACTATAAAATAATTTTGGAAAAATGCATTATAATTTTTCTTAACATAAAGTACCATATCATTTACCATCTTGCAAAAAATGAGCTTTGAATTTAAATTTTACATGAACTAAAAAAATAAAAATTACATAAGTTGGCAGATTCCACCAAACCGAGGGAGTAAATTGGATCAAGATCTTTTTTAAGGGTTCAAACAAACAAAGGAATTGTCTGAGAGGGAGAACAAAAAGATTGTACCTTGAGTAATGCCTCTCAATGATGCGAGGTGGGAGAAGTGGGCGACAAAGAAAGCGGGAATTCTACATGCAAGAAACATGTGTTCTGTCACATTTGTTGTATGTATCTAAACCTTTAAAGAACCAGTTGCGAGAAATATAGTTTTCACCTGTCAAATTGTACCCAACTGTAAATTAACCCTTGATCTAAAAGGTCACCCTTAATATCTACCATCGGATCCTGCCATGCTGGGCCCGGGCCCGCGGAAGGGTGGACACTGGAGGTGGACAAATGTCCAAATTAGTTCATTTTTGTATGACAATTGTAATTTTTTTTTACACCCACGGTACCTCCACCCGCACCCTCACCTCCCACCTCCTTTGATTACGTTCAAAAAAATCAATGCTTTCCTTTTATAACTGTAACAATTCCATACCGGCACAATACAATCTTTAGAAAGTTTTCTTTCCTGATTATGGCAGGTGACGATCAAAGGCACGGGAGTTTTCTTCCCTGATTCTTCCCTGACGATGAACAAATCCTTGATTCTTCCCTGACGATGAACAAAGGCACGAGAGCCCCTTGAAGTTTTCTTCGCATCGGCGTCGGTGCAGGGATGGCAAGTGCCGTCGTTGTCGTCGCGCCCGTCCAGTTTGATCCTCTTCTTATTCAAATCACGGTGATAAATTCTAAGCATGCGAGATCCTTTTGAGATAACCCTGTTTGAGATACCATGTGTTTTTTTTACTGATTTGCACACGAGATCGAGGTGGCACCAATGGATTCGGGTTGCGGCAGTCGCGTCTCCTCGGCGTCCTCGCGCACGGGGTGGCGTCGGCGAGCTGCTGCTGCTCGTGAATGGCCCGACAGCTAGCGGCGCGTCAGCATGTGGGCGAGGGCAAGTCCGCCGATGGCCGTGATTTTCGTGCGACGGCATGTCGGGGCGGCCGTGCGAGTGGAGGCAGGCGACTCCTTGGCGTACCCACTCCTTCATGAAGCAAGATGGGGGCGAGCCTACCTTGCCTTCTTGTGATCTGTTTTTATTTGAGCTCTTTTTGCCGTCACCTGTGAAGAAGCTCGTGCTTGTAACCCCATGATGGACAGGTCGTCCTTGAAAAGCCGATAAGGAAGACGGTATGGAGAGGTGCATGGAGCTCGCCCATACACATCTCTGGAAACAAGAATTCTGCGCATCCTCCAGGTAAAATATCTATCGTTTACTCGAAGTAGCCTGTGTGGTGATTTCAGTTTCTATGGCTCAAGGCTTGAAACATTCTGTTTTCTCAATCGATAACATTTCAATATTCTTGTACAACAATCGCATCCGTCCTGTTGTCCAACCATGTATTCATGTGTGAAGAAATATACGGTCCAACTAGATATTCATCTGTGGATTGAAATATATGTGAGAGATTGTTTCAATCATCACAAGTTGCAGGTGGAGCATTACCGATTGCAGGGTTCATGTTTCATTGTCAGGAGAACAAACAAGACATGACTAATAGGGGTTTGCATATACTCCAATTTTCATCTGCCTGTATGTTGTTTGCATAACTGTTCATAAGTTCTCAGATTTTTAGGTGTCGATTTCATTTCGAAGTTTCCTGCCCGTATGCAGGAGAGGCCTAAAACTTTGCTTCAGGAATACGACAGAGAGAGGCAAAAACATCAGAAGGGCATGATAACTGTAAGACCATACCAAACTACCCTATGTGTCAGGTTGCTTTTCATTCTTCTCCATGGAAGGTATCATGAATCAGATAATCATGAATCAGAGAATGAAGCAAAAACACATACAACTAATGAAGAAAAACACTGCATGGGAAGATCATGGTAAACTGAAGTTTAATTTGGTTCTCTGCCATATCTAGAAGTTGTTTTGCTAATCAGTGCTACATTTTGCTTGCCTCCCATGAAATCATTTATGTACGATATAATAATATTAACATGCATAGTTGATTTACCAATTGCAATGTATCATCGGTGGTACTGAAAAAAAGATGGCAAATAGAAATCATTTTTCTTACTACTCTTTTATATTTCATAAAATCAGAAAACATATTGGCAGCATGTCATATTATTTTTGTCATTCTCAAATACCAGTAATTGAACTGGGTTAGCATAATGCTACAAACTGAAAGGAACATACCTTCTTATATGTTTACTGTGACAACCTTTTTTTATGCTCAAAACGTTGCAATGCTGAATTCTTGCGTGAGAGCAACAATAATGTGTTCCTTTTTCAGTGAAACAGATATTTAACGTAATTATTTTTGAAGGAAAATTTACATCGACTGAGAAGACGACTATATATCATCATCTCTGCACAGAATGAAATGTGCAATATCTAGCTTTTCTTTATCAAAAAGGCTGCAACTTGCTAGCAGTACCATTTGATCCATGGTCTGTCTGAACAAATATGCAAGGGTCCAATGTTCTGCTCTGCAAGCTCACCAGTTGAACCTGTTGTTGTGCCTACCTGTTATCGAAATCTTCTTATAGGTACTCTAATGCGCTTCTCATTTGCATTCCAATTCCATTCATTTTTTTTACTGAATGTGCCACATAAGTAATCATAATTTCTTTCGCCGATGTCATACTCCGGTCTGTTTTGCCAATTTTCTTTTATGTGCTGAACTCAGGTGATAAAATATTTTTATGAACCCAGGTGGCGAAAATTCACTTTGTTTTCTCACTACGTTCGGTTTAAGATTTGTCAACTGCTTGTGGTGTCATCTAAACCCTCTCCATAGTTTGGTTGACCTTCTTTCATCATATATTTCAGGTTGGAGCTTTTATTGTTCTACATCTTGCTTCGTGAATCCATTGGTTTAATAAAGACTTAACAATTTCCTCTGGATGCAGAAATCACATTAATGCCAAATGTGGTTTGATTGTAGGGTGCAATGCATTATACATGTGGTGTTATTATTTAGAAATGAATATATATATATATAATATTTATGCATGATAATATATTCCAACTTAGCTATTATTTTGGAATCTAGCTATGCTACAAAGAGGATGTAATCAAGTACATCGTAATGCTCATGGTCCTGCCAAGTGATGCTGTTTTTAGACACGTGCGTGGTGCACGTGCATTTTTACTAGTTTCAGTACTACATTAGTATCAAGATACAAAAATACTCATCTTAAAGAGCATCCAAGCTATAATACAACGCAAGCATCTAACATTTTCCTTACTATTGTGGAGAGGATTGTATGAATGGTTACCTCTTCAGCACTTTAGGCCTTCTTTAGCAGGGCTTAAGGAACGGCCTCAACTCTAATTTATGCCATAAGCCACGTCAAACGTTCATGTTAAATGACTTTTCCTATCATTTATGCACAAATGATTGGAAAAGTCATTTAGGTTTTGAACTCTATGTCGTCGATCATTTAGCTTATCACAACTTCTACCTTTTCTCATAACACATATTCATTAAATGAGTCAAAACTAGAGCTATTGCCAATTGTTTCCATGGCTTTGGCTTTACTAGATGAGTTTCTTCACCGGATAAACCAAAGCCAAAGCTATTTTTAGCATGAGTCAAAGTCTTGCCAAACGGCCTCTGCATCATGGAATTTTATGAAGCATAATTTCACAAAGTAGATGTCTTCTCCTTGTATTATATGAAAGATGGCTGGTTTACCAAAAAACCGGTAAAAAAACCGAACCAAAATTCAAATGATGAATTTTGAACAAAAAACGTTGAAATTTCCGGTAAATTGGTCCGTTTAACCGGACAAAATTTTTGGAAAACCGGTTTAAAGAGGAAAAATGAGAAAAGGTGCAAAAAATTTGAAACAAAAAATATGTAAAAAAACTAGATGCAATTTGCAGAGCAATGGTGGAAACGGAACATGAAAATCCGAACATTTGCTTGGTAAAAAAAATCAAGGAAAGTTCCTGGTCGTCATTTTCTTTTTTTTATTCCTTTTTCAACCCATAAAACTTCCTCGAATTTTTTGACCCGTCAAACAATCGAATTTTCGTGTTTCGTTTCCACCATTGCTCTGCAAATTTCATCTAGGTTTTTTACATATTTGTTTTCAATATTTTTTTGAATTTTGAAATCTAAAACCGAAGAACCGGGTAAACAAATTGGACCGGTTTTCGCAAAAACCTGTCCGGTTTACTGCTGTTTTGTAAACCCTGGTTGCAACGAGAACTACATATATGCCGGTTCACCGCCCGGCATAGACACATTTTGTCTCATGTAGAAATCGTGCCAATTGATTTAAATTCTGTTGTACAAAATTACTTTCCCCGAATATACTTTCATTTTTTTTCTACGAAATACCTTATCGGTTTAGAAAAAAGTCTATCTGCCAAATACAGTTAGATCAATCCCAAACCAAATGTGATTCTTTATGTGAAATTCACGCTTTGCATATGAGCACTCATGCCCAACTTGAGCACGATTTTTGTCGGTTTGCAAAGGGCCTAAAATAAGTACCTAGGTGAGGCAAACCTTGTCTTTCCGTTCTCTATCTCATCACAGCTTTCCCTTTCTTTGAAAAACTTGTTCCTCATGTAGACCGATCTCCACTTCTATCTTGACAAATCAAGGATCAAAGACCCATTCTAGAAGGGATGAAGACAGGGATCTACCTCCCCCCGCTCTCTCTCTCTCTCTACCCATCGCCTGAGGAACTCAACCCTAAAGGTAGCACTTGGGGTGCATCCGCCTTTGGAGTCCAAGCTAGATTCACATGATGGTTCATCTCACCTTTCCATCTCCTGTTTTTTTTTCTTTCATTCCTCGATGGGCGAGAAGCGATGGAGTGCTGGTCTGCATAGGGCCCTATCCTAAATATCAAGGTGAGGCAGGTGAGGCAAACATCGTGAAGCCAAATCTTTTTGTTCTCTATCTATCTCATCACACCTTTCCCTTTCTCTGAAGGTCTCATTTCTTCTGTAGATCCCCACCTCTATCTCGACAAATCAAGGACCAAAGACCCATGACAATGTGTGCGCTTTGGGATGGAGCACCCCCCTCTCTTTGTCTCCATCATCTCCTTGTCTCTCTTATATCTCGAGAAATCCATCCCCATGTTGCACTTGGTGGCAACCGCCTTTTCGAGTCCGCGATTCACATGATTGTATTGTCTCACCTTTTCATCCCCTATTTTACCAGCGGCCTCCTTAGTTGCTCATCGTCTCATGCTGTATCGACCATACAAGAAAAAAAAGCAATACAACTACCATGAGAACAGGAGCTCGCCATACAAGCGATCCAACAAAAGATAAGATGTGGTTAGATTTCTCCTTAATTTCTCAAACTTTTTCATGTCAATTCGTCCCAAAAGTTACCAAAAAGGTTTATTAAAAATTGAACAAAGCTTTTAGAGGAAGGTTAGGGAATTAGTTTCCTGAAATATTGAAAAAAATACTAGAAGAGGGTTTTCATCAGGGAAAAAGGTTTCAGAAAAGGAAAGAAGATAAGAAGTAAAAAAGTCCCCCCCCCCCCCAAAAAAAAAAAAGAAACACAAGAGACTGTTCGAGCCCAGCAACAAGCCTTGCGCGCGAGGATCGGGGTCCTCTGGAGTAGTAGTCAAAATTCAGAGACTTGTAGCAGTTGCAAAGTAGCAAAAAGTGCACGGTATACACACCTGGCGCTCAAATCCTAGGCGGCGCGCCCTCCCTCGCGGCGGCGCGCGACGGCACCCCTCTCTCTCCACTCGGCAGCACGCGACGGCTCCATCTCCAGCGCGGCGGCACGCCTCGTCCTTCCTCCACCCGCAGGGACGACACCGTCGTCCTTCCCCTGCCGCGTAGCCTTCCTCGTTGCCGTAGTGGCCGTTCGCACCTCGCCAAGATCCAGCCGCCGTCGCGGCAGATCTGGAGGACGAGGCTTCTTCCCCGCGTGGCGGCGCGCGATGGAGCCCCTCTCCCTCCCTCTCGGCGGCAAGCAGCAGCGCGCGGAGGCGCCCCTCGTCCATCTCGGCGGCGCTCCTCTCCCGCGCGGCGGGGCTCCTCGCCCTTCCCTCACCTCGCAAGGACGGGGCAGTTCCAGCGGGGAAGAGGTGGTGGGGGTCCGGATCTCGCGCGGCGGCGCGGCGACAGAGCTCGGCCAGATCCATGCGAAGGTGGGGAGCTTGCTGGCAGTGGAGACCGGGTCCGGTCCATGGCAGCTCGTCGGCGTACCCCCTCCGGTCGTCCTCCATTTCAGAGTTCCAAGGTCGCTCAGCTGTGGACTGCCGGCGCTCCAAGGTCGCTCGACTACTGTGGCTGTGTTGTATGAGGATGGGTCCAACTGCCCCACCCGCGGCGGTCGTCCTCCCGCGTCGGTTGTCTCCACGCAGAAGTTCTTCGTCCGTTGTCACTGCTCCTCGGTCGTCCTGCGCCGCTCCGTCGTGGCGGCAAGGTCGGGCAGGGATCTCCTCTCCGTGGTCGCAGCCTTGTTGCAAGGTCGTCATGCTGCAAATGGTAGCTGGTCGCTTTCTCACTGTACGCCGCACCGGAGGCCGGAGTTGGTCGCAGCGGTGGCGGCACAGACGGCACGATGACGTGCTCTATGGTCGCGTTGTATACATGCTCAACCCCCTTATGTTGCTTGTCGTAGCTTCCCTTCCCCTTCTGCGTCCTCGTCAACTTCTCCGTCATGCCCTTCTACGGCGTGCAGTTCGGCGACTACACCCACGATCCCCACCTCGTCAGAAGAGCACCCTCACGGGCGGCGGCAGATCTCGACAACCGGGATGCGGATCCGGCGGTGGCGCGGCTCCTCCCCCCCGGTGGCGGCGCGACTGCAGGTGTGAGCGGCGGCGCGGTGCAGGCGCGGTTCCGGCGGCGCGTATCTGCAGGAGCAGGCGGCGCGCAGATCCGGCGGGTCGTGGCTGCGGGAGCGGATCTGGTGGGTCGCGGCTGCAGGAGCGGATCCGGCGGCTTCCATTACTGCGGGTTGCCTGCCCCTCCACGTCGGGCCTCGCCTCCCAGAGTCGGGTCCGACGCGGCGGCGACGACCGAGTCCAAGGGGAGGGCGATGTGCACGAGGCCGCGCTGACCCGCCCTGCTCCTTCTCCCTCGGGCCACGCCGAGCTGCTCCGGAACAGAGGATTCCGGCCATCTTGGGGCGGCGGCGCACAGATCTGAGTGGAGGTAGAGGAGCGCCTTGCGCCGTGCTGCTTCGTGACGAAGAGCATGGCGAGCTGCAGGCTGGGCTAGCTTCACGGTGGGACCTCTCTCTCTCGCTCCCGGGCGCCCAGGCTCTCTTCCTGCAACCGAGTGGTGGATCCGCCGCCTCTCTCTTGGGTCCGGCCATGGTGGCGCGTTTCCGGCAGCCAACACGTGGATTTGGTCGCCCCCAGCTCGAGCCTGGCCGTCGGCGTGTGGATCTGGCTCCCTCCCTCTCGTATCCAGTCACGGAGGCGCGGATCCGGCTGTCGGCGTGCTGGTCACCGGTCGCAAGGTTGAGTGGTCGCCGGTCGTAGGGTCACAGGTCGTGGGTCGTTGGTCATCGTCTTCTTCCCTGGAGCTCGAGGAGCGCATCCCGCGACTCTCGTGGTCATGGTCGCCGCCGCCTGGATGAGGAATCTCGTGGTCGTCGTCGCCTGGCTATGGTCATGGTCACTTTGTTGTGGTCGTCGTCCTCTTGTCATGGTCGCTTGGTCGGGGCTATCGTCGCTTTCCCTTGGTCGTGGTCGCTTGGTCGGGGATATCGTCGTTTTCCCCTGGTCGTGATTGTGGTCGCCGTCCTCTGGTCGTGATTGTCATTGCCTGGTTGTGGATGTGGCTGCTGGGTCGTGGCTCATTGTCAATGTGGTCAGGGCTATGGTCGCTGTCCTGTGGACGTGGTCGCCTGGTCGTCGTTGTGGTCACCGTCGCTTGGTCAGGTTTGTGGTCGTGGTTGTGGTCGCCATCCTCTGGTCGTGGTCGTGGTTGTGATCGTTGTCCTGTGGTCGTGGTAGCTTGGTCGTCGCTATGGTTGCCGTCTCCTTTTCGTGATCGCTTGGTCGTGGCTGTGGTCGTCGTCCTCTGGTCGTGTTTGTGTTTGTTGTCCTGTGGTCGTGGTCGCTTGGTCGGGGCTATGGTCGCCGTACCCGGGTCGTGGTCGCCTGGATCCGGTGTCATCGGCGTTGGGGGCGGCATGTCCATGCCAGGCTGCTTGGCATCGTGTGCGCGACTGCAACGTACCTCGAGGCAGTGGGTTTGGTCGCTCTATGGATGGTGGCTGTGCTGATTTGCATGTTGGCGGCGGACTAAAGCTTGTCGTCGCCGGTCGTGAACCTTGCACCGTCGTGTTCTGGTCGTTCTTTCAGCTCGTGTGCTACCATGGCAATATCATGCATATTACCGACTCTGATATGTCGATATCGCTATTCGGGTATGTTGTTTTGCTACTGCAAAGACGACGAACATCTGTCGGTTCCGAACCCGGTATCGAAGTGTGCATCGTCTGTATGCTGTCGCCCTCCCCCCCTCCCCCCCTCCCTCGTCGCCGTCCTTCCCTCCCCCTTTCCTCGTCGTCGTCGGGGTGGAGCGTCGGATCTCGTGGTCATGGTCGCCGCCGCCTGGATGAGGAATCTCGTGGTCGTCGTCGCCTGGCTATGGTCATGGTCGCTTCGTTGTGGTCGTCGTCACCTGTCGTGGTCACTTGGTCGGGGCTATCGTCGCTTTCCCTTGGTCATGGTCGCTTGGTCGGGGATATCGTCGCTTTCCCCTGGTCGTGATTGTGGTCGCCGTCCTCTGGTCGTGATTGTCATCGCATGGTTATGGATGTGGCTGCTGGGTCGTGGCTCGTTGTCAATGTGGTCGGGGCTATGGTCGCCGTCCTGTGGTCGTGGTCGCCTGGTCGTCGTTGTGGTCACCGTCGCCTCTGGTCGTGGTCGTGGTTGTGGTCGTTGTCCTGTGGTCGTGGTCGCTTGGTCGTCGCTATGGCTGTCGTCTCCTGTTCGTGATCGCTTGGTCGTGGTTGTGGTCATCGTCCTCTGGTCGTGGTTGTGATTGTTGTCCTGTGGTCGTGGTCGCTTGGTCGGGGCTATGGTCGCCGTACCCTGGTCGTGGTTGTGGTCGTCGTCTTCTGGTCGTGGTTGTTGTAACACCCCAGCTTAATACCACGTTTTTTCAAAAGATTAATTTAATTGACAAAGATTTGGGATAGGAATAAGAAAAGAATAAATGAACCAAACTTTAAATTTAAGTCAAACCAAGGTCAGAATTTTTTTTCGTAAAAATGGCCCCAACTAAAAATGTTTCTGAATTCCATGTCTCAAAATAGAATTTTGGAGAATTTTCCAGAATTTTTCGTAAAGAGGAAGCAGCTCACATAATTCAAGGAACATTCGAACAGGATGGGAATTGGCTGATTTTTTAATTCAAAATCTATGCCTAAATTCAAAATGATCCAATAATGAAAAATGTTCCTGTTTGTCTGTACTTCCATCCCTGAATTTTTCATTATTTTTGGGGCTCTGGAAGGTTCCTTTTTGGACTGAGAAAAATCAACACGTGGAATTTAAGATTCAAAAATTGAGAAACAGTACTGTAGCTCCGCGCGTCACTCACTCTCTCGCTGCCCTCTGCTTGCCCATGCCGCGCCCTGTGCAGGTGCTGTGGCCGTTGTCACCGGCGACTAGCCCATCCCCAGCCAGCTGCCTCCCACTCCCAGGTCAAGTCGTCGTCGTCTTCCTCGTTCTCTCCTCCTTTCCCTCACGGAAGCAAGCCGCCGTGGCCGCCAGAGCTTGAACCACTGCTTGCAGCCACCACCGTGATCCTCTGACCTCGACCTCCATGGCAAAATGGAGCGCCAGTACCCCCTCTAGCTCCTCCCCATCACCAATGTCAAGCTCCCTCGACGAAACTCGAGATCGACAGAAGATTTCACCATGGCCGCCGGATGACCACCTCGGACGCCATCGTTTATTCCTCGCTCCACGGTGAGTTTCCGTTCGATTCCTCGCACACATAGCTTCCTCATGTCCCTAAGCAAACATTTGAGTCATCTCCCGTACCATTCCCCCACCCGAATCGACGAATTTTAGAGAGTTCTGGCCGCCGGTTCTTTCATCCCCTGTTTTTACTGTTCATCATAAAATTCCAGAAAATGTCAAAAATCGGTTGTTCTTGTAAAATCGATAAAAAATAAAATAAAACTCAGAAAAATGCAAAAAAAAATTTGTTGGCGTCCTTGTGAGCAGCTATATCAAGTGGTACAACACAAACATCTGAAATCTTCATAGTTAAGTTTCTAAAATTCAGAGAAGAAAAAGTGAAAATCAATTTTATAAAATTTTTTGCTCATGCAAATATCCTGATTTTTGGCATGAACATTCCTTAATTGTTGACTGACCTTTCCCCCAAGTGGTTCTTTGAAATTCACCCTAATATTTGAGTAATTTTAGTTTCAAGTTTTTGCTTAAATCATTTTTAGTATTTTATTCCTGCATATTTTGGCACCAAATTTTGGGTATGTTACTGTACCTAGAATTAGGTTGCTAAATAAAAATACAAAATTAATTTTAGATCTTCCAGAACCATGTTAAAGAAATTTCAAAATGAAATCTTTGTCTCGATCTTTGAAAACTATCGGATTTTTTAGTTCCTCTGTAAAACACTTCAAACAAAAGTGTCGTAAAAATCTTTTGGGTCCTCCTGAACCTCACATCAGCACCGCTACCATGCCACTGCACTCTTTCATTTGACCAAGTTTATTATGTTCCTTGCACTTAATTGTGAACTTGCATTGCATTCATTTAGGGAACAACGCCGGAACCGAGGACGTGGAGATCGAGGCCGAGGAGATCGGCACTGACTTGAACGTGCTTGAGTGTGCTAACCACCAGCCCCAAGGCAAGCCCCGGTGCACACCTATGTTTTTGCAAAGTTTTTACTTTCTCACATGTATGCGAGTCATGAAATGTGCATTACGTATAGGACTTGATTGAAACCTTAGTTGCATGTATCCCCAGGTATTCCTATGGGTTTGGTTCTGTTATGTTCAACAACTCGTTAGTTGTGCTATGCTTAATATATCGAGTCATCGGTAGGAAATCGAGTGGTATGGAGACTACTCGATATAGGTGGGTTTACTTTATGCTCTCACATGATGATGATAATGAATTTGAGACCGAACGGGGAAGTTTCATGTGTAGGTTGGGGTGACAAGGCTTGCCTTATTCGCCATAGCCCCGTTTGTGTCGATTGAGGACCGTTCGTTGTGGCCCCGCTGAGCAAGTTTGAACAGTACCGGGTGCATGCTAGTGTAATGGGAACTAGTAAACTGAGTAGCTCGATGCTATATGGTTGGACGGTGAACCCACCTCTCTTCTAGTGATGATGATAGATACGGTGGTTCATGGGTATATGCTGGTGGGAGGGTGCACGGGCTAACCACGGATAGCTCCAGCGTGGGTATCGCATGGAGGACGTGTACTCGGGAGAGGTGGAAATCGGCCCAGCTCTATGGTGTTTTGTGAAAGGTTGCCGTGCGTGACTCTTTATGAGTGTGCGTACGTCGTGTACTCCGGGTTTCGCCTGCAGGTGTAAATCGATTCGAATCGCCGTCCCTCGCGGTTATTGAGTACTACTTCTTCACTGTGTCACATCGTAGTAAGAAGTGCACATGATGGTGTATACTTACTGTTTTGTACTTCAATTAATTGTATTGCAACCATGTATTGCTTAGTATAGGTTGCTAATATTTACCTTTATGCAAGAACCCTTTTAATTTGGCTAAAATTTGAAAGAAGGACCAACTTTTAGTGCTAATTTTATGCAAATATGCGTACACCTTTGGTCAGCCCCCTGCATGCTAGGAGTCGGTCTTAGAAAGCCATTTTGACGGGTAAGTCTTGCTGAGTATTAGTTGCTCAGGATTTGTTGTTTAAATTTTTGTTGCAGGTGATCTTTTGCATGTGAAGAATGAAGCATGTTTATGGGCTGAATGTGCTTCAGTATAGGATTAATGACGTCGTGTTGTATATCATGTATATCGCTTCCGCTACGCTTTTCGAACTCTTTTATGTAATCAAATTTGAATCAAAGTTGTAATCACTAAGAATTTCTTTACACTCTATTTGTATGTATGCTTATGTGTGTGTATTTTTGAACGCTTGCGTCGTCAAGTGTCACCCGATTAAGATCCTGGTTAGCCAAACCCCTCATTAATTTGAGGTGATGTGCTACAGTTGTGGTCGTGGTCGCTTGGTCATGGTTGTTGCTGCCTGGACAAGGAACTCGTGGTCGTTGTCGCTTGGTCATGGTCAGCGTCGCCTGATCGTTGTTGTCATATAGACATAGAACTCGTGATCATGGTCGCTATTGCTTGGTCGTTGTCGCCACTGCCTGGACGCAGAACTCGTGGTCGCTGCCGCTTGGTTGTGGCCGTCGTCACCTTGGTCGTGGTCACTGTCGCGTGGTCATGGTTGCTGTCGGAATCGCCTCGGCCATTCCTTGCCTCCCCTATCTTTTCTCTCTCATGGCTGTGATGCCCCGAGCACCTCTCCGCTAGCCAAATCGGCGTGATTGGCTTGCCTCCTCTCTCCCTTCTCCACCCTATGTTTGTTAATTTCCGGTCGTGGTCATGGTCGCAGTGTTGTGGTCGTTACAGGTCGTGGGTGATTGTTCTTCCCCGGTCGTGGTCGTGGTCGCAATGGGCACAGCAAGGCTTCAAGATCTCCTACTAATCTTGGTCGCATAGAGGATTTGGAAGAAGCGGAATAACAAGGTCTTCTAATTTCAAGCACTCCAACCGGTTACTTTGTCTCACGAGATCATCGATGAAACTTATCTTTGGACTGCTGCGGGTTTCGCCAAGCTTAGGAATTTGCTAACCCGTAGGAGGGCTTAGTTTTTCTAGTCGTTTGTTTGGGCGCGTGTTCCCATTCTTTTTTTTTAGCGTTGTTCTTCTTTTTCACCTAAGTGGGTTTGTATTTGTACTTGTAACCTAACACTACTTCGTGGTCGGAGTTTTTCCAAGTTCCTTATAGAATTTAGTTTCGGCCACGTTGCGAGTTTTTTTCCTCTTCTTAATGAAATACGTGCGTTCTCCAAAAAAAAAAGAGACTTGTAACATCTTCAACAGTAATATGTGAGAGGGTGTATAGTACCTGAATTAAATACTGTAGTAACCAGTACATCAACAGTGTTTCGAGTTACTGTGCTGTCGTTTTTATTTTTCACGGTATACTATTGCAGTTTATCTGGTCCGTTCGTTTTTGATCCAACCGTGAAAAGTTGAGGCTAATTCTGATCACTGTAGCTTTTCTGCATTGAGACCTTCAATGCAGAGGATCTCAATCCTGCGCGCGATCCCCTGTTCCTGCCATTTTTGGGTTGCTTGCCGTCACCCTTCCCCGGTTCGCGCCGTGTTCGGCTGGCTGGTGCCAGCAGCTGTTGGCTAAATACCCACTCAGCGAGTTACTGTAGCACCAGCCAGCTGTTACAGTAAACTGCGAGAGGGATTCACCCAGTTCAGCCTCCACCCCAGCCAGAAACGTGAAACCGAACAGGCAGTCGATCTGCTGGCGTCTCCGGATCCGCGCCACGTGGGTCGCGCCGGTCGGAACCGCACGGGCTCGCGCGGGCCGCTGATAACCCACCTGCTACCCTGTTCCCCTCGACTCGACTCGAACCGGCTTCGTCCCCCACCGTCGCATGGCGGCTCCCCCCAAACCCTAACCAAGCAGATCCCCCGCCCCCGCACCCCGCCCTTGCCACTGCTCGGTCTCCCCCCTCGCCGCCCGCCGCTCCGGCCGGCGCGGCGTCACGGGCCCGCCTCGCCGCTCCGCACCGGGAGAGGAAGCAGTCCGCGCCCCGCCCTCCGCCTCCGTTGCCGCTGCTGCGCGAGGTAGGTGTGCTGCCATCCGGCCCGCTCTGTCTCATTTGGAAGCGGGATTGTGCTTGCTCGGCGTGCCAGGGGTCATCAGGCAGCGCGGGGTCGCGCCGCGCTCGCCCGCGCGGGGGAATTTGAGCGCGCCGGCTGGCCAACCCTAGGTTGTTCCGTGACGGGGTGCGCCCGCGCGAGCTCTGCGCTGCTATTGCTTGGGGTTCCTCAGCGTGCGCTGTCATTTTAAATGCTTGCTTACCGGTATTTGCCTCTAATTGGCATGGGACGCCCCCATTCTTTGCTTTTGTTGCCGCTCTGGCCTCTGGATTGCTCAGCCTGTTGTGCTGTCATGGCATTTGATTCGACTGCCCGCATACCGTTTTTTCTTCAAGTGGTCTTGCGAGATTGTCAACATGCTTTTCTTGCCCACATACAACCTGTCTGAGCATGTCTTTCTCCTCTTGTTAGGTTTCATTCCGAGTTTCTCTGAGGGGTATATGAAGTAGCAGGCGTTGAAATGGCCTTCTCTATGGATTTGAACTTGAATGCGTCGCCAGTGCCGGACGAAGATGAGCAGCAGCCCTATGAAGATGCTGCTGAGGTTGAGTATGCTCAGGAGGAGCATGTGGAGTCTGCTGTCGCAACGATGCGAAGGGTACAACATTCTTTATTGATGCGCTCTTTGTTCCATATGCCATTGTCATGATGAATTTGTTCTTGCATCTTGCTAATATTACTGATTAAGTACAGTCGTTGAACCTTGCATTATACTAGTTCGGTATGCATATATACAATTTCTCAGTTGAGATGATGCTGTCAGGTATATTAACGTACAAATTCTAGGGCAGTGTAGCCTTCATCAAAGAATATTTTGATATACACTACATTTGTTGTCTTAATTTACATAAAACACATAATGACATATGCACTGAAATATTTTAATAATTCACAATAGTTTTGGCAAAGTTCATTTACATTCGTGGTTTGGCGGGTACTTTGCTTCAGCAACCTTTAGCGTATACAAATTTTCATGCATGTATTTTTCTCCTTGCATTTTGTGGCGAGCTGTTGTTAAGCTTGTTTCAGTTGACCTCTATCCGTACTTTATGTATATAATGTATGAATCTTGCAATTGTCGATAGGAACGTGAAGAGAGACGCAGGAGACTAAAGAGAGAGCATCAGGATGAAGGGTCAAGGCCACATTCCCAGCAGATTAGAAATGATTATGTTCCTCATCAAAACAAAAGGCATGGTCGCATTAAAGAGGCACCTCAGGGTATGAGATATTCGGCAATTTGCTAATTTCTGAATTGCCGATACAGTGGTTTAATATGTCTATTTCACCTTGCATGCCTTCTATATTCGTTGATAGTTTCTTGTGGCTTTTTGAATGTAAGTCTTGTTGCTATTTCAGGCTGGTTAGACTGTCCTGCATTTGGAGAGCCAATAGATAAAATCATACCATCCAAAGTTCCTCTTGATGAAACATTCAATGAGTCGGTGCCTCCTGGAAAAAGATATTCCTCGAAGCAACTTGTTACCAAACAAAGAAAAGCTGGCCGCGAAGTAAGTATTTCTAATTCTTGCCCGTTTTTGCCCAAATAACCTTATAATATTCCAAAATCGGTAGGTGATACATGCCATCTACCTTCTAATTGACCGTAGGCCAACACCTAGTTAGGCTAGATGGCGATTAAGTGCTACACAGGAGGTTGATGCTTAGTGGTTGTTCGCTGCAAATAGAGGGAAGCTGACACCTCTTTACTCTTTAGAGCACTTTGTGGTGTCCTTTCTTTTTTTTAGTCTTGTGTTTCCTCATGCTATTTAGTCACTACTCCTACTGCTTCCTCGCATTTTCCTTCTTTTGATGCCCTCCCCTGCATGGATATGCCATCTTCGCTTGCTCGGAGACCTTTCCAACCGTTTACAGTGCCATACTTGCCTTTGATGCCCTTAAGTAACAAAAGAGAACGGAGGTAGAATCATCTGTTCTTAAGAATTTCTGTGCCATGTGACCAAACTTTCTTTCCCAACCGAAGTAGAGCCGTATGATCATGGAGTCTAGTGGCTTGTTTACAAAGTTGGATATTCCACTCGGCCACTTCATTTATGCTTCTACTATCTGTTCCTCCTACCGTACATTCTAGATTTAATCAGGATCAGTGGAATCTAATAGCTACGGTTTGAAGAGATTTAATCTGTCCTGCCGTCTGCTACCGCCCCCTTTTGTTCATCATCCTATAGGTTTTTCTATATTTATCTCGAGATATGTACCACATGCACACTGGCTAATAAATGTCATTATGCAATTTATTGATGGGGTTTATGGACTTCACTGTAAAGTTGGATTTTTTTTATAACAGCTTTATCTGTTATGCCTTTGTTTTTTTGCGGAAAGACATTGCTATTTATAGTATGTTGCATCAGCAACATCCTGTATTAAAATATTCATTTTTTCCCAGATAGGTCTGGTGATTGATTTGACAAATACCACTCGTTATTATTCACCAGCTGAATGGATTAAGCAAGGTACTAAGCATGTGAAGGTGAGACCACTTAGCTTAAATGCATCCTTTTTGAGGTCCTCTTTCTACGCTAACATATTATCGTTTTAGATTCCATGCAGGGGAAGAGATGCTGTACCAGATAATGAATCTGTTAACATGTTTGTCTATGAGGTAAGGGGCAAGGGGTTCTTTGATTGCTTCTGTCGATCAATATATTGATACACACCATCTCAACAGCTGTATATTGGGCTCTGGATGTTGTGTATATATATGCCTAATTAGAAATTTAATGTTTAGTTGTCGATAATATTTTTCCCTGTTTTACACCAATATTTCACCTTCATGCTCCAAGTTAAATTGCACCTGCGTTGCAATGATTGTTTACGACACGAGGGTTAGTTAGGTTGTGATATGATCATGTTTCCACTATTTCCTATTGTGCTGTATGCCCATCATGCTTTTAACTTCAAGGGGGCACGTTCACCTTTAGATTTCCATATTTTTGGATTCTCTATACCAAAACGATTTTGATGCTGCACCTGCATATCAGTTACATGCTCATTTCGTTTGCTTGATTCTTCTTGCTGTTTAGATCTTACTGACACGTACTTAGATCATTAGTTACCTACCATGTTTAAGAAAGAATGGCCCATAAGCTATCTTTGTTAACAACTTTTGTTGCTGCTCTTTTAGGCTATGATGTTCCTTGATCGACAGAAGCAATCAAAGAATCCAAAATATATTCTGGTTCATTGTACCCATGGTCACAATCGTACAGGGTTCATGATTATTCATTACCTTATGCGGACACATGTCTCTTGTGTTGCTGAGGTAGGTCAACTAGATCTTGATTCTTATTTTTTAATTCAAATTTTTTCAGTTTTTATGACCATATTTTTGCCAGGCAATAAATATATTTGCTCAAAGGCGACCACCTGGCATATATAAGAGGGACTACATTGAAGCGCTGTATTCTTTTTATCATGAGGTTCCTGAGAATATGATGGTAACATGCCCTTCAACACCAGAATGGAAAAGACATGGTGATCTCGACTTAAATGGTGAAGCTAAGCAGGACGACGATGATGACAATGGTGATCTTGCGCCGACTCATGTATGTATTTCCTTATCCAAAATTCGTACTGAAATTTTAGTTCTACTATTGTATCTATGTAGCCAACTATTGAATAGGATGTTTATGTTTTGGCTCACATATATTTTATCCTGAAAAAATATTGGTTGTGATCATGGCAATAGAAGTATTATATGATTTCATCACTGATTGACATTGCTTATGTTGTTGATAATTGAATGTTATTTCCTTACTCCCCTTTATCTTGCAGAACGTGGCCGAGGATAAAGTCATCACTAATGATGATGTATTAGGAGATGCTGTACCACATGACCAACAAGAAGCTTTGCGTGTTGTATGTTACCGGTTGCTTGAAATGCCTCTCGTAAGTGTTCACGCTTCTAGTCCAACTTAACGTGTGTTACTTTCCCAGCATTATACAATGGTAGCATCAAAGACCGTTTTAACCATTTGTAGAATACATAGTTCCAGTGCCGGTAAATATATATTCATAGGTTCCAGTACTCCTGATTACATATTCGATAGCTATGTACACAGTGACCCTTTGTTTCGTTTCCAGTTCCTTTTTGTTTGCGGACAACATTGAGCAGATCCAAGAATCTATACCATGTATGCAACTGTGCATGCAATGCAAGCCTGAACTCATTCTTCATATATGATGTGACAGTTTGACATGCTTGAAACATTAGCTCTGTACTAAACTGCAAAGCTGGATGTCAACTATGGTTAACATCATCAAGCTAATGCTTAGTTGTGTAGCTACTGCATTTTGAAAATGCTGGGAATTTAATTACTCTGCCTTTAAATACATGATACCATTGACTTTTCTTGGTCTTTAATGTGCAATGTGCAACTTTGACCACTAATTGTCCATTATAAAGGAGGTATAGGGGCTGTTTGGTTTAGATAATAGATACAAAATTGTCACGGGGAGGCCAAAACAAATTTTGGCAGGGCAAAAATCATGGTCACCGATTTGGTGGCCAAGAGTTCGGCCAATACTGACCTCCAAATGAACTAGGCAGCCAAATAAGAGTTGTCTAGCCAAATTTAGACATCCAACCTAGTGAAGGCCAAATTTGGCCTATATTGACAATCTTTTTCTTGGCAACCTTGGGTAACTAAACACCCATAATATCTACTAAAAGAAACTGATTCTATACGATACTTTCAAAAGAAACTGATAGTCAAACTTTTAAAAGTTTGACCAAATCTTGGTTGAAATGTCATATATTTGAAGGTGGAGAGAATATTTAGTTTTGTAGTTATGTACTTAAATGAATATTTGGTTTTGTAGTTATATACTTAAATAAAGACCCAGCTATTTGGGTACCAATTATTTTATGCTTGTGTTCCTCTCTCACAAGGAGCCTTTATTTATTTGTATATACAGGTTAGAGGGCATACACAGTTTCCAGGATCACATCCAGTCTCCCTTAACAGGTGACTAAACAGCAAGTAGCAACATAACTTTTCCAACATACTTTCTCCGTTCTGATTTTGTTGACGCTGGTTAGCTCAGCGTCAACAAAAAAAGAATGGAGGGAGTGTTGCGTTGCATGCCTAGTGCTTTTTGTATCCTTATGTATTTATAATGATGTGAACAGAAATCCTTTTAATACACTAACAGGTGATGCATCAATAAAGTGAATTATTCCTGCAATCTATATTCTTGTACACCATCATTCTGTAAGGCTATTGAGCCAATCTATGTTCAAACAAAATACATGCTGAATTTTGTTACAGATGATTTTTATTTAGAAATCTTATTTGTATTCCACTGAGTCACAAATAAGTTTTGGACATTTACTTAGTTACCAAAGTGCTACGTTGACCACTAGTTACCACCATGAAAATAGGAGCCCTTTGGTTTGGAAGGTTATCGTGAATTTGTTTTTTTGATCTGAATCTTTTGTAGTAGCATATTCTTTCTTTCTTTATTAATGTGTTTCTCTTCGCTATGTACAGTGAGAATCTACAGCTACTTAGACAACGATACTACTATGCTACATGGAAAGCAGATGGAACACGATATATGATGCTTATAATGAGAGATGGCTGTTTCTTGATCGATCGGAATTTTTGCTTTAGAAGAATTCAGATGCGCTTTCCCCATAAGAGCTTTGAAGTAAGGTTCTAATTATGCTGGAGAGAGAACAATAATGCATGATACATTTTGCTACCCTATAACCTGGTCTCATTTCCATTGTAGGGTCTCCATGATATGACCTTGATTGATGGAGAAATGATTATAGACAACGTACCTGATTCAGGATTGAAGAGAAGGTACTTGGCATATGATCTGATGGCACTTGACTCAGCGTCCAAAACTAAGGTAATATGGCATGGTTGGTTCGGTAGATATGTTCTGGTATTTCTTGTTTGTTCTTTTTGTCGGTGACTATTCAGTGCACAGGATAGCATAATGTGTTAATATCTATTAGCAACAAGAAAAGCCATCGACTGAGAACCATTTTTTCTTCATCTGCTGCTTCGCTCTGGGCCCCAGGGACACGCTAGGCGTTGCGACTGCTTCAACAGAGAAAAATTGAGCGGCAAGGAGCTAAGCTGAGTTTGAGCAGAGCCCTCAAACCGCAGCCGCTGCCGAGGTCCGACGCCGAGCTCCCCTACTGCTGTCGAGTTGCACTCTTTAAGATCAGCCGCTGAGCTTCCAACATCGCGCAGCTGGAGCTGAGCGGTGCCTGTGTGACATTGAGATCAGTCATCATTGTTCGCCGCTGAGCCCTCCCGCCTGAGTCTACTCACCTCATTCTCCCTTTCCTGCTCCTCCCTTCACCTCGTTCTCCCTTTCCTGCTCCTCCCTTGTCCGCGGCTATGATCTGCTCGTCATCTTGCTGCATCCTGGCGAGTCTGAGTTTCTTCATGCATGCTTCTGGTGAAGCAAGCAGATGGAGAAGAATGAGAAACTGCTGACGGCTGGTGGGTTTTGTAGCGAGTTTGTAGTGGATTATGGCCAAATTTGATGTTTTGAGGAGGGTAGGGCTGATGGGCCAGCAGATGGCAACCCATCTCATGCATTGTTTCTTTTCCTTTTCCTTTCAGTCTTGTATTTGTTGTACAAATCGTGTAGATCTTTACATAGAATGTATCGTTTAGGGGAAAATCTAGGCATGCCTAACCTCTAGGCGATGGGCCACCGCTCGCTTAGTGCTTTCTATTTTGTGGTAATTAGAAGAAGGGATTGCAATGGTCCTGTTATCACACGAGATGTATAAATTATTTGCCTGCTGTGAACTGTGAAGTGTATGTGAGAGCTCTTAACAGTATCGTCTGGCCTTATATATTTTTTTTCTGACTTGTTGAATTTGTGTGTGCAGTTACCGTTTTCTGACAGGTGGAAAGCGCTGGAAGAGGAAATAATAAAGCCGCGTTTTAGAGAGAAAATGAATTTTGAGAGTGGTAGTAAGAGCAATCCGTTGTACAAATATGATATGGAACTGTTTTCGGTAAGTGAATCTGTACTATCTCAATAGCTATTCCATTTCCATCGACTTGTGAAGCAAATTTTTATTTCCTTATTACATGTGATGTGATATTACCAGGTTAGGAGAAAAGATTTTTGGCTGCTCTCCACAGTAACAAAGTTGCTTAGGGATTTTATTCCAAAACTTTCACATGATGCTGATGGCCTAATATTTCAGGTATGTTTATTTTCTATTTGCTTGCTATGAATACAGGAAGATATGAGGTCTGATCTGTGTTGTATGTATATCTATATTTTCCAATGCAAGTTGATGCAATATTAATCCTTTAAACATGAACGTTCTTATTGTTTTTTTAGTCATGATGATCTATGTTAATCTGATTTATACTATCTACATGCAACCTCCTGGAAAAATTATAAACCTTAGCAACGATGCTTCAATCTTTCTGGCATGTCCTCTGTTCTTTTTCTTCTCCTTTGGGCCTAATCTGATGCCCACAACCTGAGTTGCCATCCCCTATCACTTGATAGCACTCGTTTCAAGCTCATTAATCCAGTTTGCTGCTCAATTGACTCACAGAGAGGAGAGCGGAACAAACATGTATTTCGTTGGTTTGGGTTAGACTTGGTTGTCCTTTCTTAATGTTAACACGAAGATGCTCTCTCCCTTGTTATTCTTGTTTTGTGATTGATGATGCCACAGTTCTGTTTTGTGCTGAAATTAATTTGTTAGTTTTTATATTTACCTTGATTGTTGTCATGGGGGTGTAGTAGCAGGTAATACCCCCAGTTTTGTTTTGCTGACATTAGGACCAAATAGTTAGGGGGGAAATTTCAGTGCAAATGGAAATTGAGTGCAATGGCGCAAACATGCAATTCCGCTCATCTGATTGTGATCTAAAGGCTCTTGTTCCTTCCAAATATTTCCAAAATAAAGATAGACAATCGGGAAGGGTTTTTCCAAATGGGATTATGGAAGGAACAAGAGCCCTTGGATCACGATCAGACGAGCAGAATTGCATGTTTGCACCATTGCACTCAATTTTCATTTGCACTGAAATTTTCCCCAAATAGTTAGTGTACATTTGCACTAAGTGCCTTGTCCTAACGTCAACAAAAGAAATATGGAGGGAGTACCAAGTTTATACAGTTCAAGATATGGTTTGTACTTTCAACTATGGTTTTGGGTATCCTCTGTTAACTACTCACTTTGATCCGAATTGAAACTCATTTTAAACTCTGGCGCCCAATAATTTTTAGCTTTGACCATCAATGTTTCAAATGTTCTGTACTTCTGTATATTGACGTTGCAAGATTAATGTTACTAGATTGAACTTGGACAATACTATTTCAATGTATAATTTGATCTGAGATAGCAAGTCACAAGAGGGACTGATTTTGTGTTAACACTGGCCACACGATATGCGAATTGCATTTTTGTCTTTCCTTGGTTGACATGCTTCAATTACTCTTGCAGGGTTGGGATGATCCATATGTAACTCGTACTCATGAGGGACTTCTAAAGTGGAAATACCCTGAGATGAATTCAGTTGACTTTTTGTTTGAGGTTTGTATGACTGTGTGTCTGAAGTGTGTGATTTTTATTAAATTGTTTAGTCACATTAAAGATGTTATCATAATGTTGTGGCTTGTTTTGTCACGTTTTACTGTTGCAGCTGACAAATGATAATCGTCAGCTGGTTTTCCTTTACGAGAGAGGCAAAAAGAAACTTATGGATGGTGCTCGTATAGCGTTTCCAGGTAAACAGAGCCAGATATACACGTCAAATTACTGTGTTCATACCTTTTTGGAGTTAGAGAGCAGCCCCAACCCTGCCTTACAGACACCCCCTTTCTTGGACAGCTTGACTTCTGTGTAATATATGCACGTATGAACTTGAAATACGAAAAAAAAACCCTAAGGAACGCAAATTCTAGTAGGATGACATGCTCATTATTCTACCTTTCTTTGTGCGGATGGTTTGTCGCTACTTGCCCACTTCTCTATGGTCAATCCCCCAGGCATAAATGCTTCATATACTTATTCGCTAACACAGTACCATGCATCCAAGTAGAAAAAGGAATGGATGTAATATTATCTTTTTTTTTTGGGGGGTGGGGGGGGGGTTTAATTGTGCTGAAATTCTAGTACTATTTTATTTTATTTCTTAAAAATTTCTATCTTTTGCATATTTATTGCTAATGTTCAGAAACTTGTGCAGAAGAAATAGATCCACCTTCTGTCGCTGGGAGGATTGTCGAATGCTCTTGGAATAAGGAAGAACAGTGTTGGGTCTGCATGCGTATTAGATCTGATAAATCAACTCCAAACGACATCAACACATACCGAAAGGCTGATTCTCAATCTCTTGTTTTATAGCCTTTGTTAATTTATATCTTTATGGTATATGCGAATGGTTGCACGCGAATATGATCATGATGCTTGCTGAAAATTTCTGTGCATTTCTTGGAATTGGTCTTGCTGTTACTGCATAATGAATATTGCACAACAACATAATGTTCTATGCACGAACAACTTGCATCAAAGTTATGAGATATTTTTGGAATATTGTGCATCCTACCTTCATTGTCTTTATAGGATCTTGCTTTCTAATATGTTTAATTACTCCGGTATTTGATCTGAAACTGTTATTTTGTTCAATTGGAACTTGAGCATATGGTACCGCACCACTGGATGTGAAAACACAAATGCTGCAGTATTCTCACTGTTTATTTGCATTACCTACAGGTGATGAGGAGTATCACAGACAACATCACTGAAGAAAAGCTTCTTGAAGAGATCTACGAGATCTGCCGCCTCCCAATGTATGCTGAGAGGATAGCGCAGCAACAGGCGAAGATGGCCCAACTGGCGAAGATGGCCCAACAGGCGAAGATGGCACATCAACGGCGGAAACTGTAATGCAATTATAGTGCTAGTCTTGAAAATGCCGGTGTAGCAGTGCTGCTACCGCCTCTGGCCAGCAGTAGGTTCCCTTAGTTGTGTAATTAGTAGAGGTTGTTTAGGGCCTGGCCAGCCAACTAATTCTTTGCACCTCATTCGTGTCTCCCCCACCTGTATAGGCGTCACCGCAGAGTAGCCCTGTAAATCGTGTATTCTATGTTTCTATATTCTCTCCTATGGTTTTATTTTCATGGGTGTAGAATAGCTTTTAACAAGAGGAAGTGTGTGCTAGTTATATTAGTGTATGTTAGCACCTCTCATTGCCTTGTGCTAATAAATTTAGTGTGCACTCGGCTGGCATCTCTGGGCGCAAGCATTCATGTGTATTATAGTTCAGAACTCTCCAATTTATTTTCTGTGATGTGTCATGTGGTTATACAAAGTAATACGATTTGGAGGCGTACCTGACTACAGTTTGCTAGTACCTCGTGATGTTCCTATAAATTGTGTAGTCTGTTCGTTGAGTTGTCTGTATGCATGGTTTTCTATATCTCCACACCAAATATTTAAAAGGTTAATAGTCAAATTTGAAAGTATGACACTGTGACTTAATGCTGACGTGACAAAGGTTCTGTTTCATTTGAACCATTAAACAAAATACCGAAAGTATGAATTTGCTCATTGGCGTGTTCTTTCCATCGCCGTGGTTGAAAGTTTCTGCCAGCACACGTGGCAGCATTGTAGCTTGTGGTTCTCTCGGCACGGAGGGTCTGTTTGCTTTAGACCCTCCCAGGCAACCAGCTATCCAGGCAACAATCTCAGGCGTTCGTTTTTGATTGCCTGAGGCTGTGATTGCTGCCTGGCCCAAGCAACTGCCTGCCAGGCAGCAACCAAACACGCCCGGAGTGCACCTCAAGACATCTACTGCATTATTTTGAGCTCCTTGTTGTCTAAATAGTAAGCACATAAAAAATGTGCATCACTTTAAAGAGCTAGATGGATCAGCAACATCTTGCCATTAAGCACATAAAAACAGTAATTTATTTTTCTTCTACTAGAGGCGGTTTTATTGTATACTCCCTCTGTCCCCGATTAAGTGTCGTTCTAGACAAATTTTTTGTCCCAACAATAGGTATCCTCCTGCCTCCGAACCTGCTCTCTGTCTTGTCCCTGCAGAGGCCACGAGCTGCCACCGCAAACAACAGCGTCCTCCAGCAAAGAAAAAAGGAAAAGAAAACCCAATTTTGAACAATCAAAACGTGACACCTAGCACTAAGCTCCCTGAGCATTCAACCCCACAGGGAAAAGCAAACAACAGCGTCCTCCAGCAAAGAAAAAAGGAAAAGAAAACCCAATTTTGAACAATCAAAACGTGACACCTAGCACTAAGCTCCCTGAGCATTCAACCCCACAGGGAAAAGCCTGCGTAGCAGCTTGCAAAAGTCCACATTCTGCAGCTCACTGACGAGGGGTAGCAGGGTCCTTGGAGTGGTTCCTTGGTTTCGGTGTGCATGTCTAAAACGACATGTAATAAGGGACGGAGGGAGTAGGCTGCAACACGAGCACTCTACATAATAGCTTTACTTACGTTAAGTGAAATACAAAAAATGAACTTCGTAGTGGAGGCTCGAGTAGCTGCTGCCAGCATTGTAAGCTGGTGGTTGTCTCGTCATTGTGTGCCACCCCTGGACATCTAATGCATTATTTTGATCTCCTGGTTGTCTAAATAGTTGTACATGACTCCCAAAAGAGGTAAAAAGAGATCGGCCACATCTTCGAAGTAAGTTCGTCAAAACCAAAACTTTATTTTCCTTTTTACTAGGAGCAATTTCAGTACAGCACGAACCCTCTAACATAATAGCATCACTTAAACGTTAAGTGACCTTCGTTGGAGAGCCTTATTTTGCAGACTGAATGAAACCCTTGATGTCAAAAGCTCCATCGTCATCTGATTTTGTGACCACACCCTGCAAAGTGGAACAAGCGTGGTCAACCCAAAGCATGTTGGACCACTAAAATGTTCTCCAAAAAAAATGTTGGACCACAGGCAGCATACCTTTTCTGTAATGATCGCAGTAATAAGATTTGCGGGAGTAACATCGAAGGCAGGGTTCCAGACTGATATACCGGGAGCGGCAACTTGCTTCCCAAGACCACCTTCGGAATTGAGCAACTCCTTTGGTGACCTTTCCTCTATGACAATTTGTTCCCCAGACGGGAGGGAAAGATCAATGGAAGTCACCGGAGCTGCCACATAGAACTGGACACCATGGTGCTTCGCAGAAATAGCAAGGTTGTATGTTCCGATCTTGTTGGCTGTGTCACCTTTAGATTCCCAGGAAACAGGTTTAATAACTGGAAAAAAAAATAATTTTACTTCAGTTGAGGCGGTGTAGGGCGTACCATTTGCTGCTATGCGATCAGCACCAACAATTACCACTTGAACACACCCTTGTTTCATCAGTGCAGCTGCAGCAGAATCTGCTATCAGTGTTGCAGGTATTTTGTCATGAACCAACTCAAATGCTGTAAGTCTGGATCCCTGGAAAATTGACAGCAAATTGGCATGAATCTTACGTCCTTAAACAAACCGAACCAAATTGCAGTTTTCTGAAGAGACGTTTGTATTCAGTTTTCTCTATTCAAATTCTCGTAACTGAACTGAAAATAATCAGTTATCCTTGTTGGAATATATTGACCTAACTAAAATGATATTACAATTCTTTCGTTTAGACCTATATCAGAGAAGTATGTAGCTGTAGTTAAATTCCAAGTCTTAGAAAAAGGGGGGAAAAGACAAGTCGAAATTCCCATGATAAAGTAAACAGCGGAACATGGAATATCTACCTGGTTAAATGGTCGAGTTTCAGTACAAAAGGCCTTCTCCAAAACTCCACCAGAATGGAGAGCGCGAATAACACCAAGGGCAGTTCCATATCCAGCAGTTGCGAGACTGAAAGAAATTGGTAAGGCATCATTAGACAAGGAATTTGAGCATCATATGTACTATACATGATACATCCTAATTACAAATTAACCTTCCAGTGTTGCAATGTGTCAGAACAGAGATAGTTTTGGAATTCCCAAGCTGCTTTTGAAGAAATTCAGCTCCATGCGAACCAATAGCCTTATTATCTGCCACATCATCAACAAGCATAGCCTCCGCGGCCTCAACATAGACCTGGTTGGCCAGATGATCATAAAACAGGTTACCAACAGGAAAGCTCCCTCATTGCTGGAAGGAATCATGCGAAGTAGCACATTAAATAGAAGTTAGAATGACATGGTGCAGTTAGAACTAGCAAAAACTGTCAACGGATGGCATTGAAAAGCCCAACCCTTTTTTTCTTTAAAGATTGACAAGCCCAAACCCTTTTTTTTCTTTAAAGATTGACAAGCCCAACCCTTTTTTCCAAGATTGCAAGCCCAAACCTAGGCAATTCTAGTAAATAATAAACTTTTCAATATACTATACATAGGTCCCTGGGCACATTAACTACTCAGTCAAAACCTGTTATCTCACTTAACCTACATTTCAGATAATTTATAGCTTTAATTTCTGACTCTATGGTTCAGCGCGAACCGCGAACCATTCACAGCCCCTAAAAACGGCTATACAATTAATCCTAGCTTCACACTCATGCCATCCCCTACCATTACTTCATCAGGTTGCTTATTTGCTTACTGCCATCTTTATCTTTAGATTAAACAAATACAAGCTGGGCAGGTTAGCTACACAGTACTCCAATTTTCACTGAAAAAACTACTTCACTCGAATGAATTTGGCTCTGTATGTCGCTATCTACTCGCAAGCAGAAAGATGGACTAAGTTTTATCTAGGTTAGCACCTGAAAGATTGCCTTGGAATCTTTCGCACTTTCAGATGTCTTTGAAACCAAACTCTGAAGCTTTGTTGCCGCATCAGATAAATTCACTGCAGTTGGTCGGCTGACAAAGAAATTAAAAGAAATAAAAAAAACAGAGGTTAGATATCCATGAATGGAAGTATATATGTTGTCCAAAGGAAGATATGAACGGCATGATCAAACTTGTCACATGCAAGGAGTAATAAACTTCTTTTAACTTCTAATATTCAATAGTTGAACTATGCTTACCTGGATACAAGGTATTCCAGTTTCTTGGAAACAAAAGAAGCTGCTTCTGCAGGTGTACCAGTAAAATCCAAATCAGAAACTTCCACAGCTAGCGCTAGTGCTGCTGCTATTGCTATTGCTGGAGCACCACGTACAACCATGTCTCTGATTGCATTCCTGAATATTGGAGTTTAAGGATCAGTATAAAAGAAATAAAACTAACTGAAAAACAAATAGATTCACAGGATATGCATCTGTAAACTTATCCAGTGGTATGCATCATTGGTTACATTTCAGTAGGTTAGTGCTAGTAGGCTTTTTGGCATGGAAAGCTTGTAGCAAAATTACTGAACTCTATGCATTCATATTTTGTTCTATAATTTTGTCAATGGCAACTCAGAAGGAAAGGAGATCATTGATCAAATATTCAGTTTGATGTCCTTCTTAGGCTCTAATGCAAACTTCACCATTCATAAAAAAAACTTTACCAGAAATTAACACTCTGAAGATAGCTACAAGCAAGCAGAAAAACACTTTTCACTGTAAGAATCAAGAGAAAAGAGCTACCCGAGCTCCAACAACTTATTAGAAATATAGACACATCAAGTGAACCACACAAGGAACAATTGTAAACCAGTCTAGAATAATTATAAAGATTTTGTTGCCCGAAACAGTTATTGTAAGAGCTAATTCCGATTCAAATTGACGTCGGGATTACCAACAACTGCTGAAGTATAGAAACCTGCTGAACATAAGACTATTTGCAGATATGGAACAAGGACTGCAGAAAACAATAACATGCATAAAACAATACACAGATGCTGTTCTAACAATGATGGACAACTAAAGGTCGAAAACGATTTACATCTATGAAAAAGGTTAGGTTCATTATCATGTCTGTTAGACAGTGACTAATAAACTTTCTCCTGTACGCTACAATGGCCATATTGTACATATGTGCCTTTATTGCAATTTATCCTTTTAATTAAGTTGTCGACTAAACTAATATCGAGTACTTTTCAATTTTTCTTCTAGTACTTATCAATCCCTCACTGTATAAAGAAGAGAAAAACCCAGAATTTTTTTTGGCATCCTTTGAATTGAACTATAAAAGGAAAACTCGCCTCTCCGCCACTGAATGTGTCATGCCACAGAACACCACTGAACAGTCTGAACTTTTCAGGTTCGATACTTGTGGCAGCGCAAAAGTTCCAAAACTATGATCCTCTCTCCTCACCGTCCGGCCATCAAACATTGCACTAAGCCCAGGATGGGTCGATACAACGGATTTGGGTTCTTCAGAGAAGCAAATTGCTTGCGAGAACGCATCTACTAGAGCAGCGAACAAGTTCAACTGTCACCACTGCCCACGACACAACCAAGAACGAGGAGTGTGAATCAAAATTGTCGAGCTCACCAGCCATCGGCGGAATCCTTGACGTCGATGTAGACCACATCCAGCGGCAGCTTCCTCTGCATCCATTCAAAAAACCATGCCAGGAAACCCAATCAAAAACACATCCCGGCCTCAAACGAAGCCGAAAGAAGAGAACTGAAACAAACCTGATCGAGGAGGCGGAGCGATCCACGGGAGTAAACAATCGACTGGAGCGCGTCCGATTCCACCATCTTGGTAGGGGGAAATCCGGCCCGAATCGAGGGACGAAAAGATTCCGAGGCCTGGAGGAGCAGAACAGAGCAAAACAGAGCAGTCGAGGGGCTCGTCAGTGAGCCCGTGACCTTATTCGCATGTACGTGGACGGAGATCGGAGCGCTGAGCCAAATAGAATGTCACCTATTTTGCACCAAGGTCCTCGTATTAGTTGTATTTATAACGAAGAGGAAGATCAAAGCAAGTAGGCGAGCGTTTGTGACGCATTTATAATATATATATGAACAATAAAAATTGGTAATTGGACAGGAGGTAGTATGATAGTCGTCAGTTTGTTTGGTATATCAATTTGAGAAAACATGACTTTGTTCTAAACAACTGAGTGTACCTGCACATACTGTGAAACCGACGAACCATGCTTAAATAGGGTAACGTTGCAAGTTCTGACCAAATGAGAACATTGAGTCGACGAAGCGAAACCATGCTGCGCAGCATGAGTGATGAGTCGGCAGCACGAGTCATGCCACTATATTGTCCTGCCTGTGAACTTCATCACAATAAGAAAAGATACAAGGGCAAATACGCAAAGAAAGTACAGAATCTAATCTTTCTTTGACCACTTGACATCGTGGATACTGGATATAGGTGGGCGAGACGTTTTGTCGTTTTTGCCTCCTTGCCCTTGACCTCGTTTTGGAGCCCGTACAAAGAAGATGCACCGATTAAATACTAGGGTTATTTCTGTTGTAACACGCTGTCGATAGTAGGAAACAACTAACAAAAGTAGACAAGACACAAGACATAATATAGGGTGAAGTCTCTTCTTTATTATTCAGAATAAACTGGTAATTACAATGCTTGGGGTACTTCACTATTTATATGCGTGGTGGAAGTTCTCCTTTCCTTCTAGGATAAGTACTTTTTTGGTAAATTGGCCACACCTTGGACTCGGAGTCGGATAGGTTCTTCTAGAACTTCCTTTCCAAGTCCAATAGGAATTAGTGTTATAACACTCCCCCTTAGGCATTTTACGATGACACACATGTCTCATTAAAAACTCCTTCATAAAAACTCAGTGGAAAAAATAGAGAAAAGAAGAAAAGAGTACATGGTACCGTAGCTCTTAATTGCACACATTGCCTCGTTAAAAACCTCTTCTTTTTTGAGAAACCTTCAGGTAAAAACTCAAATGAGGAAAAAAGAGTACAATGTTTAATTCTTCTAGAATTTACTATATTGTCTTCTTGACTATAGTGATAGAGATTGTGTGCTCAGGGAAATTCTCCCCCTGATATGCACACTTCTATAAGTTTTCTCATACCAATACCTCGCCTATGCTTTGGCAGGTAGGGCCCTTGTGATCAAATCTCCTAGATTGTCACATGAGCGAATATGAGTCACCATAATCTCTTCATTCTGTTGCATTCCATGCATGGAGAAGATTTGGGTGTAATGTTCTTCATGACATTTTGACTTACTATATCCCTCTTGCATTTGTGCAATACAAGCTGTATTATCTTCATGGATAATGATTTGGGGTTTCATTCACTCTAGTTCCACATGTATTCAGCACACGGTGAATGATTCTTCTTATTCAATTGCATTCTTGATATGCCACATACAGGGCGATAATTCGCAAATGTTCTATATCTTTCTGATATAGTATATCTTGCTTCAAGCTAAGACATTCATCATTGCAAATCTGGAACATTCATCCTTCAGGATCAGAACAGTTCTTCAATCAATCTTGATTTTCTCTTGGGGATAAACACCATCAATATTCAATTAACTAACGGGGTAATGTCGGGTCTATATTTACTTCTAGAATAGACGGTGTTATTCAAGATTCGATTGGCAAGTCATTCCATGATTTATTCTTTCAAAGATATTCTTCAGGATATTGTTCTCTTCTGTGAGATACATTATCTCTTCTACAAGAGGCTCTGTAAGAGGTTTATGTCGTTCTTCCGAGAAGACATTGTATGTCGCGATAATTCTCTTCAGGAATTATTCATTGTCCTTCAAAGATCTTGTCATTAGGATTTACAGAATCCATTGACTAACTGCATATTATTTCACTCTTCATATTTTGCCAAAGATGCAGCAGAACCATATTCATAATATGAGAATATCAGTCTTTTCTAAGACTTATGAACCATATTCTTTCACCATTCTATAGTTCATATCCTCAATTGCATTCTTCATAGAACCGATAGTTACGCTACAAGCGTCTTTGCCATGGACTTTGTTGCCGGATCCGGGTTCTTTCTTTCGCGAGGGAAACAATTGCAATTCATGAGGAGATGTTGTACAATTTTTCTTCTATCTCATATTCTTCTATTGTTCTGCATACTCAACACTTCTGTGTGCACAATGGTGTTGGGTTCTCATCTTCATGATGATCTCATTTTATGAGAGGTTCTTGATCCTTCTTCAAGAGGTGGAGAAGTCATGCTTCTTCCGTGCATGAATAGATTTAAATGACAAGTATCCATTAATCTAGAATCCAAAGGCGTCCCAATAGATTCATGATCAACGACGAACAAGTCGACCGGCGATATGAACACAAGCGTCCCTGTGTACATCACACACGGTTTCTGGTTTACTTCGTGTAAACTTAATTTCTAGTTACTCCTCTCTTCAAGATTCTTCTTGGCATTACGTTTCGTGTGCATATATAGTGCGTGATTCCATTCCTGCTTCAAGCATTCAAGGAATGATAATGTAAGGCATTCAATTCTGGGTTCATTCTCCCCCTAATGCCGACATTATAGCATACAATCTCTAGTGATATCCCCTATCATAGGCATTCAATTGACATAACGTCCAGGTTATATCCCCAAAAATTTCAAATGGGTGCCCATTCATATATGCATAGATGGTGAAAATATTTGCAAAATATCCACGTACTTATATGATAATATATGCAGTGAGCTAGTCATGCTCTCAATTCAGGATGGAGCAATTCTATCATGTCCGAAAAACAATGATAATGTCTAGCTTTTTTTTCATCGCAACAAAAAGGATTTAATTACATAAACCACAAAAATCAAATGAAACACTTCAAGGTCAAAGAAACTACAAGTTTCATAATGTTAAAACATGCAAGGAATTTTATTCTTCTAGAATGTTTGATTGCCATATTAGACTTGCAGGTCTATTTCATAAACAATTCAACTAGCCAATTCAATTTTACTATCATCAAGTTTTTGCACAAATAGATTAGCAAATTCATCCATCTAATTCTGAGTACTCATATTCAGTTGAGTATATCCCATATTAGACCACTATACTCCCCCTAATCTCAATCTTCTTGATATGAGAAAGGCTGACAAGTTTCAATTGTCTTTGTGCATTCAGTGCACAATTCATAATGCAACATACAAATGAGAAAAACTTTCGTTGCATGAATGGAGTGTAATTGTCAACTCAATAGAGTGTCACATTCAATATGGCATGCAGACCATTAGTATGGGATAGCGCAAATGGTAAAAACACCATAGTTCAGGCGCAATAGTGGAATATAGATATAGAAACCATGCAAGGTTAGTATTTGCTAAGTTTTGTGGCGTGCAAGCCAACACATTGTGGCGTGCAAGCCAACACATTTGTGCAGATTGTGTTTTCTTCTTGAAATCATGCACAACTTGAACGATAAATTGATTTCAAAGACTATGCTTCAAGCAACATGTTCATGTGTAATGGTTAACCCAATCATACAGGATTAGATCATGTCTATTAGATTTTCTAGTATATCCATATATGCCATCATTAATCAAAATTCTCCCCCTTTTTACACCATTACTAAACTTCAAGTTCATTGAATACTTCTTGCATTCTCTATGACACAGTGCTGATGTATCACAGGTTGCAATTATACTTCTTGTATAATAGTAATTGGTATGAAAAGCTCACATATGTACTGTTCATGTACACAATGTTCTAAGAAATAATGTGATTAGGGTAGATATGATATAAACTTCCAGTTTATTGTATTCGGTACAATATGGAGGATCACACTATTGCAAGGCAAAACTGATCTTCAAAATCAATTATAATGCCAGTGTTTTCCATTCTTTCTACTTGCATTGGTTCATGTGCTTCCAAGAAAATGCAATTTTCATTCTACCTACTTGGTAGTAGTGCACTAAGAACTTATGCAATAACCTATAAGGTTATATGTGGCTTCATAGTGGACAAATATCATTGCAAATGATTAATACTAATAGACTTTGGCAAATCAATATGTTCAGTATATATTTCATATATTCCAAGCTAAATTTAACAAAATTTTACTTCAGGTAAAACCAACGGCAAGAGAAAAACCAAGTCAATACCTAACTTCATATAGACTTCATGCTATATCGTAGGTAAAACGAGATCTCTACAAGAGATGTATAAGACATAGTTCCTCTTCCATTGTATTGCACTTCTAGGCAAAAACAAAAGCAAATACTTCAAGAAAAAGCCAAATAGCGACAAGGTAAAGCAAAAACCAAGGCGCTCACATAGACTTCAAGTACTATGTATAAAAAAAAAGGTCTCTACTAGAGATTACATTAATCCATCAAATTCAATGCGGGAATTCTAAACTAAATGCATAGCTACTACTTAACTATCTACTAGATAGTATGCTAACTAGGGAGAACTACTTCATGTCTCCATGCATGTCATTCTTCTCCAAGAAGATCATCCTCGTCCATGAGGTCATCATCTAGAGAGAAATCTCCAGATCCTTCTAGGTTCTTGTTCTCATCTTGTGGTGTACCAATGTCCATCTTCGCGATGTCTTCTCCCTTCTCTTCATGCGAAGGTGACCCCTCTTCTGGTGGTGGACATTCCAAGAAGTGTGCTTCCTTCTGGATCTTCTTCTTGCCATGAAGTTTTTGGTACATTTCAACTACATGCTTAGGTGCTTTGCATATGCGTGACCAATGGCCATGCTCACCACACCTAAAGCAGTCTTGGTTTTGTTCACCGTATGCTCCAGCTCTTGGCGGATTCTTAGCTTTAGCGTTCTTCCTTCCTGAGGCGCTTAGCTTTTCGCTTAGCCTTCTTAGATCCATTGCTAGGACCCTTCCCCTTATCATTCTCCTGGAATGAAGTAGCATGTGCTTCTGGCGGTGCTAATGAGCCAACAGGGCGAGCCATATGATTCTGCATAATGGTCTCATCTTCTCCCTGATCTTGCTGCAAAGCATTGCTCAATAGCACATATTTATCATATTTCTCTTTCTTATACTGCCGGCTAAGATGAGAAAATTTGGAGTTGAAGGTAGAGAGAGTCTTTTGTATGAGGTCTTTGTCTTCAAGCTTATTACCACATAGCTTCATGCGAGTGACAAAAGCGGTGTTATAATCCTCAACGGTCTTGTAGCCTTGGAAGCGAAGGTTCTGCCATTCGCGCTCCACTTTCGGTTTTAAGACAGCTTCAATCTGCTCAAACCGTTCCTTCAAGGAATCCCACAAGGCCTTAGGATCTCTTTCAGTCATGTACTCATTCTTCAGGCCAGTACTCAAATGATGCCTCAGGAAATACAATGCCTGAGCCTGCTGCACATTCGTGGCGGCAGGATCCGTTTTGGCTAGTTTGATCGTGTGCAATAGATCTTTACCACTCAAAAGGATTTCAGCATCAAGTGACCAAGACACATAGTTGAGACCATTCGGGTCAGCATTTCAAATTCTCGTTTCACAAGATCAGACATCTACAAGATGTTTGAAAAATAACAATGCATAAGTTTACTTCATGTAAACCAAGTTTGTAGAATGCATAAAGTAATGGATTAAAAACTCGGAGCAAGTCCTAAAACCAAGTTTCTAAGGTTAAAGGCACTTTTATCATGTTTTAGTTGCTTAAGACATGATATACATGATTTCAGATCATTAAACACAGTAATTACGCACAAACAGTAGGTTAAAACAACAAAAACTGCAAGTTATTATGTTTCTGACATTAATTCCCTAAAACCCGAGGTGCTATTTGCAAAATAACACTAAAATAGACAATTTCCAGAGACTACAGGGTCTATTTTGCAAAAATTCTGGGTCAAATCGTAAATTCAGAACAATCTGGACCAAATTGCAAAAATTTAGGACTGCGGGTTCTAATCTGGAAAACTACAAGGTCTTTTCTGCAAAATTTAGGACTTAATCGCAATTTCTAGCTTTTCCAGGGGGTTTTCCGCAAAATTTCCAATTTTCCCGAATTTTTCTCGCTTTTTTCTTTTCTGTTTTTCCGAAACAGGCCGGCCTGGTGGGCCGGAACGGCCCACCCAGCCCACCCCGGCCCAGCCCACCAGCCCGGCCTGCCTGGCCGGGTATATAAGTGAGTCGGATTAGGGTTAACCCTAATCCGCTCACTCTCTCCCTCACTCCTCCCTCTCCTCTCCCTCTCCCGGTGCGGCGGCGGCGGCGGGAGCCCACAACCATAATCCAAGGCTGGCCGTCGGCGAGGGTGAGCTCGAGCCCGCGCGCGTGCGGCGCGGCGGCTCGGCTCGGTGGCGGCGCGGGCGAGCTCGTCCTCGAGCTCGCCGTGGAGGCGATTCGGCGCCATGGCGCGCGGCGGAGGAGGAGGCGGGGGCCCCGGGCGAGCTCTTGCGGGGCTCGTCGCCGGGGAGGTGGCGATGCTTGGCCCTGGTGCGGGGGGGCGCGGAGGCGGGCCGCGGCTCCGGTGCGGGGGCCGCGGTGGCGGGATGGCGGTGCGGCGGCGCGGCGTTGCGGGGCCGCGGTGACGAGTGAGGGTGCTCCTCCCCGTCGCCGTGCGCGAGGAAGACGAGGCCCCGGGGCCCCCCTTGCAGCGGTGGGATCCCAGGTTGGGGGTGGCGCGGGCAGATCCGTCTGCCCCGCCCCCAGATCCGGTGGCCGACGACCCTCTGCGGGGGTCGCGCGGGTCCACGCTGGCGTGCGGCGGGCCCGAGCCCAAGCCGGGGCGCGGCTGCGGGTGCGGCGCGCGGTGCAGGTGCGGCGTTCGGGCGCGGGCAGGTGCGGCTGCGAGCGTGGTGGCCGGCGACGAGGTCCAAGCTCGTCGCCGGCAAGCTAGGGTTAGGGTTAGGAGGGTTCAGGACGTGCGGGTCCACGGGTGTGGACAGTCGGTGAACGCCGGCGAGATGCATCTCGCCGGCTAGGGTTAGGGTTAGGGTTAGGGTTAGGGTCTGTTCTGCAGCCTCCCCCTTTTCCCTCTCTATCTCCTTCGTTGTTCCTACCTGCGAGCCAACATGCATGTTCGTGTGATTGCCGTTGATGAACAACGGCAATGGTGGCGGCTGCAAGCTCCATCTACTGTGCGCTTCTTTTATGCTTTTCTTTTCAATTCGTTGTTCCCTAACAAAACTAGATGTAGGGAAACAAAACCTGGTTTAGAAAAACCAGGGCCGGGTGTTGCAGGGGGATATCCAGATCCGAGGCTGGAACGAGCCATCGCGATTGCTAGCACTACGAGTAGCTAGATAATCACCTTCGGGCGTGATGTAGACGATCGCGTTGGTGCAGGCGTAAGTCGATGTAGTGTAGACAGGACGCCGTGTAGTCGTTCCCGTTCCCGTCAACAGCTTCGCGTTGGCGCGGACGTCGAGGTCGTCGAGGCACGGAAATCGAGGCGGCTCGATTCCCGAGGTGGCGCGAATCCCGAGGCGGGCACGCTTCCCGAGGCGGCGCGACTGGAACTCGGCGGCTTCAACTCGACGACTCCTGTAGCTCGGCGGAAGAGCGTGCTGATAACGTGTTGTAACACGCTGTCGACCGTAGGAAACAACTCACAAAAGTAAACAAGAGACAAGACACAATGTAGGGTGGAGCCTCTTCTTTATTATTCAAAATAAACTGGTGATTACAATGCTTGGGGTACTCCACTATTTATATGCGTGGTGGAGGTTCTCCTTTCCTTATAGGTTGTCCTTTGGTAAATTGCCCATATCTTAGACTCGGAGTAGGATAAGTTCTTTTAGAACTTCCTTTCCTAGTCCAATAGAAATTAGTGTTATAAGAATTTCCTGCAAAGGCAAATTAGATGTCCTCAGGTACGCTCGGCAAGATGGCACATTACTTTTCTTACAAACACAAATGTAAACCTTTTTTATTCTGCGGCGAATTTATACGTGTAAACCAACGTGTAAACTAAAAGTGCGGCAAATTCGATTATGTTGGGACTTTGTGTCTTTGCCTCAAGTCAGGATCCAGAAAAATTACTTCTCTGTAGATTCAAATAATCATATCAAAGTAGCTAATTTAGCATTTGCGTGGATGTAAGTGTCTGCATTTGGATTGTGTTTTGAAAAAAAACACCAAATCAAATGGGTATGTGAGTATATTTTAGAAAAAATGAGTTTTTTTAAAAAATGTACGGCATGCCTTTTCATATATGTTTTTTCAATTTTTGTACCTTCTTTATTTAATGATACAGTCCACCATGTATCTAGGAGTACTAGTGATATATTCATCCATTTGCATGAGAATTGGCGCCGAAAAATTAAGGACTTTCATCTAGTTTTATTATACCAAGTAAAACTAATAATAAAAGAAAAAGAAGAAGGCCGGAATTAATCATCTTGTTCTCTAGGCCGCGTCCTTGTCCAACTACAAACAGACCATCACGACGCACCAACAGATTAGAAGGGCCAGTCACGACGCGGAATCGAATCATGACCACGGTGGCGTCCTCCGCGCGCGGCCACCGCCGGATGGCTCGCTGCTGGGGTGACACCTATGGCACCGCCGCACCAGGCAGGGGAAGGCGAGCAGGGGCCTGCCCCCCCCCCCCCCAATGCTAGGTGCACTTGCTTTGTGTATATGAGAAATTACCCTACAATTCATGTGAAAATCAGATTTTAGCCTCCCTTATGCTTCAATAGACTACTTGGCCCTCCTCATGCCTATTTACTGGCTCCTCCCTTGGCGCCAGTACACGCGTTCAAGACATGGGGGGGGGGGGGGGGGGGGGGTTGTCACTCAATGCAGACGACGGCACGCCCGTCACGCTCCTCCCGACCGACGTCGTCGATCCTCTCTCGGCTGGAAATCCTAGGAATTTAGGAGAAAGGACATGAACGGATGAAGCGCTTTGGTTTTCCATCACTTTAGTTTTCCAATTTCACCCTATGATTATGATACCGTTTCATGATACTACTGATGGAAAAATAAAGTATCATGTTGCTAATCAGAACCATCGTATGAAGAGAATTAACAGCATGCATTCATTTGGATCTACTGTAAAAGTCTTTATCGGGATTATATGGTTCAGTACTCGAAAAAGTGTGTTACTTGGCCTTTACTGAAGGTCAAATAACAGGTGCGTGTACAAGAAGGTTGCACCCAGGATACCAGATTTGAAAAGAAAAACAGGATCACTAGTCCTATAACATGAAACTCAAACGGCTACCACTATCTGAATGACTCGGATATCAGAAGCATTGAGCATTTGTGTGATGATTTCACTCTCATTTCAGTTATCAGCCCATATCCGCCCTCTTAAGTAGGATCTCCCGACTCTATACAGAACTGCAATGCCAGAGAGCATAACATCAGTTGGTTTGTTAGAAAACTTCATCTCGTTTGTCATCGCCAGGCCCACGAGCCATATTCTTACGAGCTTATGAATGTCGATGACGCACACGTACCCAACCCAACAACGCGCGGAAGAATCGTTCAATCTGATTGTTGGATGATGATCGTCGTGTACGTGTACATGTGATGATGTGAGTCGTGTTGTACACGGATCGACTAGGCCACCTCATGTACACCGATCAGGATACGTAGGGCCTCTCCCCTGCATAATATGCAAACCATAATAAGCACCATCGATCATCAAAATACAATTTCTGTTCTCCCAACCTAACACAGCATACGCCTAAATAAACCTATGGCAGGCGAGACGGCGTCCTCACGCTGGGCCAACCTCCCGGAGCTTCGTCTCCGCGAAGTCTCGCGCCGCCTCCACAGCGCAGACGACTACGTCCGCTTCCACGCCGTCTGCAAGGCCTGGCGCAAAACGCTTCCGCGGCCGCCGGAGGACCCGGAGACGGGCCGTCCCGTCGAGTTTCTGCCGTTCCTCCTTGTCGGCGAGACGCCACCGACCACCGCAAGCCGCGTCGTTGCATCTTCTCCTCCACATCGAGACGCTAAGGCGACGAGTTCAAGTGATGGGCGGATCAACACATCGGCATCGTCACCACCGACGGAACAGTAGTTCTCTACCTCTCACGTCCGGTCTGGAGGAGGTATGACTTGGCCTAGTTCAGCGTGTCCTTTTTTTCCTTCTGCGCCCGGGCGAGAACGAAGCTGAGAACCAGCTCCCAAGAATTCCTTTTTTTAAGGGACTCGGGAGGCAGCCAGTGACCATCGTCATTCGTCGTGAAAGGCAGAGCGGGGTGACTCCGGATACTAGAACCAAAATGCTCATGTAGAGAAATTTTTTATATATACATTGTCTCAATAAAATTGACATATGAGATTGTAAACACATTTTTATGCCACTTTAAAAGGTGTCTCACATTAAGGCTCTGTTTGGATCCACTTAAACTTTGAGCCGGCTAATTTTAGTTAATTTGGATCCAAACATGACCTCTTAAAAGTGACTAAACTTTTAGCGAGCCTCCTCATAAACTTGTAGCCTCTAGTCACCTCAACCCTCCTAAAAGTGACTAAACATTAAGAATTAGTGGAATTGGTTGCATTAGCCAGTAAGGATTAGCCAAGATCCAAACAAGTAGCTCTTAAAATTAGTTTGGTAAAAAATTACTTGGCTAATATTTTAGTTGGCTAAAATTAGCTGGCTAGAGGATCCAAATAGGGGCTTAAGGGACATTGTTTGTGGCACTTTTTACCATAGAGACATTCTTTTAGAAACATTTTATAATCTGTCAATGCAAAATTACATCGAGTCATTTATGAGAAACTTTCTATTTGATTTGTCTCGTAGAGGCACAATTAGAGGCATATCGTTCACAACTCTAGGGACACTATTTATAATTTTAAGACACATTGTACACTACTCATAAAAATTTAAATTGTTAGTATTAGTAAATTGTAATGTGAAGTTGAGTTGGCTAGTGAAGATGGGATAAGTACTATTTTTACAGCTTATTTCATAGTAGCTATACAAATCGCCTCATTAAAATAACGACCCAAATGTCTCTTCATTCAAAGAAATAGTGCACGTAGTGGCATCATTAAGATATTTTGGAACATGCCTCTTCGGTTATGTAAAGACAATATAAATTGTCTTAAGAGAGCTAAAACAAGCCCTACAAAGCAAAATTCTTTTTTGACACCCCTACTAAAGCAATTGGTGAGTTTCATAAGGACATGTGTTGAGCACGTTTCAAGACATGACCGTCTAAATGGCTGCTTACAGCATACTTGAAATGACAGTTATAGAGATATTCGCTAATAATCGGTGGCGGTTCACCGATAGAATCACCATCTCAACCACTTTTTATCCCTACATCAATTTGTGATCATGGATCAGTCTTTTGTATTTTTTAATACCTTGGAATTGTGTGCCAAATTATAAGAAGCTGGTATCTGATTAATTTATTCCTTTTATAAGAAATATAACAAAATATCGATCCTCGGTGACCCACCGACAGGCCTTCTTAGAGCAAGCTCAATGGAGGGCGTGTAGCCGAGCAGTGTCAGATTTTGCAGGAAAAATGCATGAAAGATTTGAAGCTTGGCGCGTCTGCCGGCGCCGGGCGCGTCGCCCGCAACGAGCCTGCTTGCAGTCGAATTGTGCGCTTGCCAACGCGTTTTGCAGGACCCACAGTCATGTGCGATGCAAGATGGGAGGGCGTTGGCCATTTGCGTGGGCCTCATGGTACTGTTTACAAACAGCATACAGTCAAGCTAGAGCGTATTGCTGCACGAGTTGGACTGTTTACCTTCGGCTTGGAGCCACACGGGGGCTCTGTTATTAACCTTGCTCTTATGGGTTATGGCCTGATCGAAACCAACGCATGGCCCACTGGCCAGTGACACTCACGACATTCCTAGAAAATCGCCTCAACATACATAACGGCTCTGGAACAGAAAAGATCACCTCACCGGAAAGGGCCAACAGGCCCACCCCGTAGGCTTAAGGACCCACCTCCCAGCGTCCCCAGCTCACAGCAATTAGTCATTTAGCCTACTAATCCCTCCCCCTCTCGCTCACATAAACCCCTAAACCCCCAGAAGCTTCCGCCGCCCCACGAAACCCTAGCCCGCCATGGCCCTCGCGCTGCGCCTCCGGCGAGCCCTCGCCGCCGCCACGACCTCCGCCCCACTCCTCCGCGCGCCCACCTCCTCCTCCGTCTCCCGGGCCCTCCCCATCGCGCCCTTCGTCTCCTCGCCGCTCCCGCGGCTGCCGTGGCTGGTCCCCGGCGCCGCCGCCGGGTTCCGGTCCACGGCGGCGGCGGCCGCGCGGGGCGGGGACTACGGGGCGGAGGACAGCAAGATCTCCCCCGACGAGATCCTCTTCGAGGGGTGCGACTACAACCACTGGCTCATCACCATGGAGTTCCCGGACCCCAAGCCGTCACGGGAGGAGATGATCGAGACCTACCTCCAGACCCTCGCCAAGGTCGTCGGAAGGTATAACCAAGTTTCTTGCCATTTCGTGTAGGTTTGTTGTTGATTCTGTACCCGAAATGTGTTGAGTTTGTTGCGAATTGTGCTTGTTCTGGCGATGAATTGGTTCCCATTGGTGGGAAAAATATGATACTGTTGTGTGCGAAATGTGATAATGAATTGTTCGATTGCATCATCTCGTTGTGTGTGTATAGTCTGGGTGGCAGGGGATTTTGGCGCAGTGACGCACGATGGGGATTAACTGTCTGTCCTGGCTCTAGTCAGAATTAAGTCTTGGTTCAGAATGCATTTAGCGAAGCTTTTCAATCTTATTTTCGTTGGCCATACTATATGAAAATGGCCAGGATCCGTTTTGGAGAGTATGTCAATTTGCAAAGCGGTACTTGTTTGTCACAGTTGGGAGCAGTTTTTTTTTTTCTTTCAGTAGTGTTCATTCCCCTTGCAAAACATTTTGGTTGGACCCTGATGTTTCAGTTGCCTGGAGCAATGCTGATCTTGGATAATTTTCCTAATATAAGAGCTTGGAGTGTGTGATTAATTCAGTTGCTGTCTGTGAATGCAAATTATGTTACCAGTTTGCTTTATGTGGTGATTTCTTGTTCTATTTCTGGTGTGTTAGTTTAATTCTGTTGTCCACAAATCAGGAATTATAGATATCAATATTATCAATCTTGTTCTGCATCTGTATAATAATGTCGTTTACTTCTAATAGCGTAGGCCGTAGGGTATAGTGAAAGAGGGCTCAGTATACTGAGTGATAAGTGGTTTGAGGGATGGCGTGCATGTTTCGGCTAGTATTGTGTTGGAAATTTGAGCATCAGATGTGGTGTCAAGTATATTTTAATTGCACTATAGAGCAAAACTATCTATCTTGTACCCCTATTAGCTTTTTCTTAAACATGATCAGTACAAAACATTTTCACTGTTAAATCATTCTACTGCTAATTTAGGGCGTAAATTAGCGAAGGTGCATATAAGGACAAATGTTGAAACTGGGAAGTTTTTGAGGTCCACCTTATTATGTCATGAACTGTTTCCTCCTGGAATTAGAAAAGAACTGTTACATTGCTCCTATTTTGTTATTTTTTCTGTTATCTCAGATATAAAATAGTCATATATAAAAGGGAAAAGGTAAGGATTGGAGGCAATTACAATCTTATTTTTGGTAATATAATTTTAAGTTGACACTTGACAGAAATATTTAAGAGTAATAATCATGCTGCGGATCACACCATTTATACACCATATATTATGTCAATATGTCTTGTTTCAGCAGCTTTGTGCTGTTCATATTGTCCTGCGTTTTATAATAGTTCAAATCTTTGGGGCAATGCTTTATGTATGGTGGAGGTTCCCCTCTCAATTATCATATATACTTGTTAATCAGCTCTGAGCTTGTAAAATTGTTGTTCTTTTAACAATTAACACCCAAGAGCATTACTGTAATTATTTGGTGGCATAGCTAGTAACTAGCCAAGTCGATGACATTATGCTCCTACATAGGCTACTTAAGTGATTAATCTTTGTTATATCTGATATAAACAATGAAATTAAACCAACTGCACCATATAGTTTGCCGCCTGTAACGAGCCTTGAACTGTTTGTAGCTATGAGGAGGCGAAGAAGAGGATGTATGCCTTTAGTACAACAACATACATCGGCTTTCAGGCTGTAATGACTGAGGAAATGTCAGAAAAGTTTCGCGGTGAGTGATTGTTTAGTTTTTCTCTTGCAATTAATACGATTATAACCTTTCGGTACTTACCTTCCAGTTGACATTGTATTCAGGTTTGCCTGGAGTAGTTTTCATTTTGCCTGATTCATACCTGTATCCAGAGACAAAGGAGTATGGAGGTCAGTTCCATACTTTCATTCTTGTTCTTTTTCTCGAATTTAGTAAATTCAAATACATATTTTTTTTCCCACGTATGCTATGAGTTAAGAAGTAATCATACATTTCCCTGGTTGTCGAATTATGTCACAATGAAATCATTAATTGCACCTAGTAAATGGCTCTTTGTAGAAATTCATACTGTATGCATTTACTGATTTCATCAGGAGACAAATATGAGAATGGTGTCATCACTGAAAGACCACCACCGGTTCATTATAGCAAACCATCAAGGACTGACAGGAACCGTAATTTCCGACCTCCCCCACAACAGGGGAACTACCAGAACACCCCGCCACAAGGAAACTTCCAAACATTCCGTCCACAGCAAGAAGGCAGAGGCTATGCCCCACAGCAGAATTATGCGCAGGCTGGACAAGATGGTAGAGGTTATGGACCGTCTGGTGGATTCCAGGGTCAAACACCTCAATATCAAGGGCATGTAAATCCAGCTGGTCAAAGTCAAGGTTATTACAACCCGCAGGAGCGAAGGAACTTCTCGCAAGGGCAGGGAGGAGATTTCAGGCATGGCAGTCCTTCAGCACCTGGAACCTATGGCCAGCCATCGACTCCTGGTAACTATGGGCAGCCACCTCCATCAGCATATCCTGGTGGCAACCAAGGGCCTCCTGGTGTGAATCCTAACTATGGCAGGGACAACAGACAGGGGGCAGGGCCTGCATATGGTGGAGATAACTGGCAGAGGGGTCCTGGTCAATATCCTAGCCGAGATGAAGGACAAGGAAACTGGCAGGTATGATAGCATTTGTCATACAATTTTTTCACTTGTGAACTAATGCTGTTATGACTGAATTTATACCCGTGTATACTCATCTATAAGAACTTGTCCGGTGTGCGGCCTTAGAATTATAAGTTATTACAATCTTGTTTTGTTTGATTAGCTATGGATTGAAATGTTGCACACTTTAAGTAGGTCAGGTATCTTGCTAGAGTTTCTCTGCCTATTAAAATATTTTTAGATAAATGAAGTGATTTTTCATTTTCTATTTGCACATCCTTTTATTTGTTGAAATTCTTATTTTAGAATGCTATAATAGTCCAAAAATACATCATGTCTGATTATAGAAAAAATGTAAGCTGAAAGTTGTTTTGCAGCAGTCCTTCTCCAGAGGAATACCTATGAACTTGTTTATATGTCCGGTTAATGTTACTTTTGTTGTCTTCTATTGCTGATCATTGATGCCTATCCTTCTGCTATCGTGCAGGGTAGGCAGTAAAAGCTTAATAGCTCTGCTGATGGGAGGCATGAGCCTTGAGATGTAGAAATCCACACCTGTAAAATAAGCGACCGTGGTGCATTACCTTCTGTTTTTGTTTGCATTCAGATTCTAAACGTATGGCCCTGTGTTATTACCAGTGTGATGGATGCAAACTTTATTCTATTGAACCATGTGGCATTTTTAAACGTCACAGAATGTTGAACTTTATGACTTTTTATGTCTCTTATGTCTACCACTGATGGCCTCACGCTGTATCCTTATGCATGGGAATTCTGAGCGGATCTGTTTATTTTACACAGGCCTGACTGAGGCCAAGTAGAAACAGCATGGGATTTGATTGTGTTATCAGTTTTACCCAAAAATGTAGGTGCATGGGCTTTTGTTGTCTTATCAGGCGCGTCTCTTGGGGTGCAACCCCTTAATTTTGAAGAGAATGTTATCGAAGTTCATCTCTTTGACCAGTTGGATGCCGATTGACATTTGCTGGAAACTTGCCGCTTTGAAGCGACGATACCTTTCCAGATGCTTTGATCAATCTTAGCATTGGGCATCTCGATCCTTTCAGATCCAGTTGCTCAGGGATGAGATCTCAAAAGATTTTGGGCCCAAGTCAACTGTTAGGCCGTAGGAGCAAAACCTTTTTTTTTCTGTAAAGATAAATCGAGCCTTTAAAGGTTATGGCGACTTGCAGAGTCATCCGATGCCCGAATCTGGAATTTGGCCTTCAGAAGGGAATAAAGTTTGTCATGAAGGGCAACAAATACATGGGCGCATCGTGTTGCAGCTATTGGTTTGGTTTACCGAACTATTGACTTACATTTTATCAAGTTAAATCTATGGGCTAACAAGTCGAAAAAGCATGATAACGCTGAGCTCCTGGGGCAAAAGCTCTATTTGACCCTTTTTAAAAAAAGTCCGCACCTATTAAATTACTTTGGTTACACACGTCTTCCTCTGAAGGTCTATTTGAATAAGGAGGACCTTTTTGTTTTGTTTTTTTGACGAAAGGGAACTTTATCCATGTAGAGATTCTCAAATAGCGAAAGTCAAATTCTCACGCACCTCATCAACCCACTGCGAATAGTGCTACGCAGTGGCCCTTTGAAAGGAACAGCAGATGACAGATGCCATTCACCGAAATGTGGCAAGCATCACCTGACCCCTCTCCTTGTCCACATTATAAATAAGCTGGCATGCTGCCGCATACCAGGCCAAACTCAACAGAGCCTGGGTGAGCTAGAAGAGCAGCAGGTGAAAGAAGAGGAGAAGAGGAGGGGGGCCTTACATGGAGATGGAGAGCCTCTGTTTTGGTAGCCAAGAATGACTTGCCTATGCATGTCTCCCCGTAGCAACCTCAACTGCCATGGCAATGCGATCGATGGATGATGCAGTGTGGCTGCATGGGCCTGTCATCTTGGCTAGCCAGAGTGGCTCTCATCCACCATGCCAGGCCACCCTCTTCAGTGATTTGAGAATTTTTCCAGCTTTTCGAGCTGCTCTGGTCCTGAAATTCGGGTGATGTATTCTGAGCCTCAGGTTTTCTTACCGATCCACTAGTTGTATGAGTTTTTCGTCGTTGTAGATAAGTTTTAAATTCCTTCTGTGGTGCCGATTGAAGAGCTTGCATTGCTTTTCAGTTCATAAATGAGACAAGAGAAGGGAGACACATACTTCATTCTTGTTGCCCGTTTAATTAGAATAAAAGTAGTAATATTACCATCTAAATATGTCTGGAAAGCAAATAACATATAACATGGGCGCTGACATATTACTGCTATTTAATTACTAGAATAGAAAATACAAAGTTTTTATTTCTTTGCATGGCTATTGATGATTCTTTTTCTGTAGATGATCATCAGTTTTGTCAGGTACATGCCGTGCCAGTCACCAGATCCAAGAACGGCTCTGCTCCAACCTGTATGGTCATGAGTTTGTGTCTCTGTGTGTGTGGCAGTGAGTGAGACCCTGGACGCCACACGTGGAGAACATTTCACGTACAGCACTTTCGACGTGTGCTTTTGCCGTTTGCACGTTGCATACACGGAGGTCTTCGTCGTCGTATGCTAAAAAAGGCTGTGTACAAAAATAAACTGTATATATCTGTCAATCTGTTCTTATTTACATATGTTTTGGCATCGGTAAAGTCTCTCGTATACATGTTTCTCCGACAAGTAAGTGTCCGTATGACGTTTTGAAAGCAATTTATCTGACAAATATACTGGTATCGTTTTTCCAAAAATGACTATTGAAACTTTCCGACGCCCTGCATGGTCCTTTCCGACATATATCTACCATGTTTAATCTTCTAAGGATCTGCTATTGAAATCTAGCATTCGAGATGTGGAACACATTTTTACATGATCTCCTAAGGATCAAATTTTAAACTAGGCGAAGCTACTAACTCTCAACCCCTTGGATAGTCCAACATTCCTATAAGAAAGACAAAGGCCTCCCCAATCAAAATGACTTCCATCACAAGATTGTCTCTTAGGTTTATATTTGGCCTTAACCATCTTCTTGGCACATATCCATGGCAAAACGTTCATGATCTTCACTCAAGGATTTTGTCAACACCCATCTATCCAGCACAACTTACCAAAGAGAAAAAATGAATTAGTAGTGTTAAACATGGTTTTGTAACAGATTCGTGTGGTCATATGAAACTCACACGAGAGCCGAAGCTTGTGGAGTCTAATGCCACAACAAATCAACAAGTGTAGGTTAAGTGTGTACTTTGTTTGCATTGTAATAAATCAACACCACCATTCTCTCCATAAGTACCGATGCGAGCACTAGGTTCAATTGTACGAAATGAATTTTTAGATCCCGGGACAGTTGACCGGAAGATAACTTCGATTCGCCCGGCCAGCAGGCGGGCGTCGTGATAAATTTCGAATCAACTCTTATCTTGCATATGAAATGCGCAAGATCCCTTGCCAATATATATAAAAATCAGTCATTATGTATTTTTGAAAGATAGCCTTATAGCCTCTTATAATCATATATTAATTCATAGATAAAAATATGAAATATAAGAATAAAGTTTAGGATGTGAAGAGATGAAAGATCTACTGCAGATGCACATAGATAAAGATGATACAATAATGATATTAACAACAATGACGAGTTATAATGCCGCAACAAAAGTATGTACAACATTGGTTGTACAGCAATTGTTCATACAAAACATAAAAATCTTATCGTTTTGTCTAGTCAAAACATTACTTAAAACATAAATTTTTAATTTACTGCAAGTAGAATTATAGCCTTTACGCTTCTAAGACTTTTTTTTTTCTTAGAAACAAAAATATATATTTTTTCTCTTCATCACTGTCATATACCTAGTAGAGGTAGATGAGTTTATATTGAAAGTATCAAGGTATTAATTAGAACCCAAACCATAGTCTAAGGTTGAAAAGTGGTTAATTAGAACCCAGATTATACATAGTTTTCTAGGTTGAAAAATGGACTTTCTTCCGTGTTTGTTATTATACTAGGCTAGTGTCAGCATTTGATAGTAGACCTTTTTTAGAATCTCTAATTTATCATAATTGCAACTAGTGTTGTGTGAATATATCTTGGTAACATGTTTGATTAGCTTTCAGATGAATATGTTCCAATTTATTTTGATGTTTTTAGATCAGAGAATTGGTTTGTAGATTGTCTGGATTGCTTAGGAGATTTCTTCACATGGGGGTGGTGAGGCTCCTATTGGGAGTGCATGTCTATTTCTTTAGACGATGAAGAAGGTTAAGATCTTTAGACTTCTTATTAATTGATGGCGAGTAAAAACAAATTGCACTCCCTCTGAAAAGAAATAGAAATTGATGGAGCAGAAAAGGAGCAGGGTGACCATTGCTCTGTTTCGCGAGCTTCTTTCTTCGTCGTCTTCTTGGTGCAAACGTAACCAAGTGTTTGTGGATGGCGAGGCGAGGCCCGCGTGTCCTTGAAGCAATATCTGCCAAGTTTTTTATCAACACCCGATCGAGCCCCGTCGTCCCGGTGGAGCAGAAGATGCGCGCGGGGCGGGAGGAGCGAGCTCATCCGGCTCTGCGTCCGACGCCGATCGACGGCCGGCCGGCTGATGGCGCACTACGCTTTCGACAACCCGCGCGACCACGTTTAGAGCTGCAAATTAAAGTCAACCTGAGCCAGCTTGAGTACGAGCTCCTGGATCGCCCGCAGGGTTCCTGGGCATCGCGTCGCGTTCGTCGGGTCCGGCGGATGCCGTTTAGCTCGCTCGCGAAAACTCTTCGACAACCAGTCAACTACGACATGTGAGCCTCCCGCCACTCACCAGTCACCAACGTGCGGACTGGGACGCTGGTGCGCCGTGCGCGCCGACGACGGGCACGTCGAGGAGAAACGCGGCCTGAAGCTGAACTGAACGCCTCCCAGCGCGCGGTGTCCTCCCTCCTCCACAAAGTTGGCCATCCACACCGTACCGCCGTGTCGTAGTGGTGAACTGGTGATCTGCGTCGTACGTCGTCGACGATGTTGCCCGGGTCTTGCATGAGCTGTCGAGGAGCTGGCCGGGCATCGTGTCGTGTCGTCGGCGTCAAGGTTAAGTGGTTCTTCGGGTCTGGTGTACATGCACGGCGTACTCCGGGTCTCCGGCCATACGGCGCCGGCGAACGGGACGGCCGACTGACCTGATCCCGATCGACGCGGACGCACGCAGCGTCCTGCTCCGAGGCCGCGACGACCGCGCCGCAGCCGGAGCTAGCGCACGTGCTCTTCCTTCCTTCCTTGTGCTAGTTCTCGGAGCAGTACTTCTCCTCCCCGCCACCGCTTTCCGTGCCGCACCCTCCATGGTTGACGCTCGAGCTCGCCCCGCTCCGCTCCGGCGAGTGGAGGAGCGTCGTTAAGCGGCCTCCAATTTCGTCGGTGCGCGCGACGGCGAAGGCGATAATAATCTACTAGGCTTCCTTTGGCAGCACAAGACCGCACACCCGGGGCTATACATGGCCAAATGGACGGCTCAGGCCGTAAGCCCATGGGCAGGGGGTTCAGCCCACGGCACGGCCCGACCGGTGCTAATCGTGCCGGCCCGGCCCGTTAGGCACGATGGGCCTTGCTACTGACCCATCAAAGCTATGTAGTTGCATTTTAACGTTAAAATGGTGCAAAATAGTAAGGAAGCGGAGATTTAAACCTTAGACCTCAAGGATACAAGGCAAATGACTTACCATCAAACTATAACACCTTAATTGTATAAGTAAAAATAAAAATATAGTTAATATTTTCTTAAGCGGGCCGTGCCGTGCCACCCACTGGGCTAAAGCCTCGGCCCAAGCACAGCCCGCTGCTTCGTGCCGTGCCGGCCCGGCCCGAACTTTCGTGGGCCGTGCCGTGCCTGGGCCGGGCCAAAATGGCCCTGCTTCGTGCCCACCCGTTTGGCCATCTATACCCGGGGCTGGACTCACCCGCCAGGGAATTCCCTGCACGCACTCACCCCCGGGTGCACGCACCTGCGCTGGGTTCTCTGCCCGGCCAGCCTTTGGGAGCCATAGGGGAGGCCCACCCACGAAAAAATCAGGAAATTCAAGGAAATGCTGAAAAAATCGGGAAAATAGAAACATGTGTGCCAAAACTACTCAAAATGTGCTCTAAAAATTCAGGAAAAATACCGAAAAATTCAGAAAAATTCTGATAGACCCAATACTCATAACAGGAGCCATAAACACAAAAATGTCACAGAAAATATGATTTTCGTCAGTACATACATCCAAGGTTCATGAAGAAAAAAAAAAACTCAACCCAATCCCTGACTTCATGCCACCAGGCTACAAATATGGTGTTTCCGTCAGGCTACAAATATGGTGCTACTAACAAATGATTAGTACACTGCTATTCATGATCTAGTACACATGCATCCATGCAAAGGATGCACTACCAACTAAACTGCCTCACTTGCAGATCCTACCAACAACACTTGTGACCAACTGGATGGTGACGAAGAGGTCCATTACTTGACTCTCTGCAGTAAAATATCAGCACCATTTCATAGTATATGGAAGTCAGCTATTAGTTGCATAACAAGAAATAAGCTACCATAATGAACTTGGACAATGATGAGCCAAAAGCACTGAAAATGTTCACAACAGGATGCTTTTCACTCCACTTGCACCACAACAGTATCAAGACAGAACTTATTTGAACTGAAACCACACTAGGCTCGACACTGAACTGAAACTAAGACAAAACACCATTGAGTAAATGCACACACAAGCTTACAGGACAACATAATTATGCAGACAAGCTACTACCAATGGTTCAGAAACGAGACAGAAAGGTTTATGCTTCTTGTTAGAACATAAGAATTAAACATGACAGTCAGTTCAAACTTGTGATGAATAATAGACATAGTGTTCTTCTGTTTATTTTCATAGAGCCTAACTTAGCATGCAAGAGAAATACAGTGATTAAGCTAACAGGCAGTGAATACTCAAACAAGGCATGCCCCATGCAACAGGAACAAACAAATAGCTGCTCCACCCAGCTCAGAAGCTACCTAAGCCGACCATGCTCACAACACAAGACAAACATGTACTACTAACCCAGTGATGAGCATAGTCGTGAGTCGAGATTGTGCTGACTGCTGAGCAATTCGGGTTTGGCAAGAGAAGGGGATAGACAGGACACTCACCCCAATGGAGAAGTGTAGATCGCGGCAGGAAAAACGGATCTTGCCCTCTCTAATGCCAAAGTCAAACCAGGACAAAAAGTGAATAGAGCGTCACCATCTCAGGTTCTCTGTAACTGCAATAATCTGATCAACCAGGACACATCAGTGCATATTTCACAATTACGATTCTGAGCTAAACTGCTATGAAAACAGGCTTATAGGACAACATCCCATCAGCTTTGTGAGTGAAAAATATCGTTATACTGTTTGGAATAAACAAGAAAGTCATAAATTGAGCTGTACAAACTATGCTCTGACCTACAGGAGCATGTCAACCAAAATAAATTAACAGGTAAGAATTGGTTTCACAGATCTATTGTCCACTCATGCACATACATGTGTAAAAAGAAATACTACGTTTTGTACAGTTGACCAAGTAATTTATGCATAACAGTAGAGATATCACAATATCATCATACAACCAGGCACATGTATGTGCATCAGTGACCAAGTAATTTATGCACAAGGACAACTGGTCACAGGGAGCATGCACAAGGATTTGCTGAATTTGAGAATCAGAAATAACAGAAACAAGCTTTGCCAAAAAGAAGAAAATACCTAGAGCAATATGTTCACAGAACCGATAAGATTATTAACACTTGATATTCTAACTGTGAGTGGCAGCAAACAGAGTTGTACGAATTCAGAAAGCAACCCAAGCTCACAAACATATTCTAACTCTGTTTTCTCTCACAAACAGAGTTGTACGAATTCTTTTCCTTCTTGGGGCCGGATTAGACGATGAACGCGAGCAGATCTTGAACAAACTTTCCTCTCTTCCTCGTAGCGGATCTGAAAAAAGAGTATGAAATTCTTACAACCCTAGTTCTACGGAGAGAGAGAGAGAGAGAGAGAGAGAGAGAGAGAGAGAGAGAGAGAGCACTCACTCGATGGGCACAAGAGGGCAGGCAGCTGACGTCGTACGCGCCGAGTGGGGAGGCGGCCGGAGTCGGGCTCGTCGCCGAGGAGGAGGCCGGAGTCGGACGTGTCGTCCGGGAGGCGGCCGGAGTCGAGCTCGTCGCCGAGGAGGAGGCCGGGGTCGAGCGCGTCGTCCGGGAGGCGGCCGGAGTCGGGCTCGTCGCCGAGGAGGAGGCGGCACGCGTGGAGCGCTGCGTCGCCAACCGAGACGAGTTCCGACGAGGAGACGGGGAAAACGACGGGGCCGGCTGCCACTAGTCGGACGACGTGGGCTGCTCCCCCGTCGAAACCCCGTGGGATCCAGGGGAATCTGTCCCCTCTCTGGGCTTCCAAAGGCCGGCGCGCCCAGGCCCGGGCTGCTTTCCGCCTGGGCGCCCATCCCCGGGCGAAGGCGGGGAACCCCGCGGGGAAAGCCGTTCCCAAAGGAGGCCCTAGTTTTCTCCTCGCCGCGCGGCCGTTGGAGCCCCGATCGAGACGGTTGATCGCCACCGCTTCCGCCGCGATTCGATGATGATTGCCGTTCGATCCGGGCTCTTGCGCGTACGTACGTCGTAGAGAATTAGTTTTATTTAGTACCGTATTGCCAGTCGGGGGGACGACGGAGGCTGACTCAAAACAACCCGAGCGCGGCGTTCATGTATGTACTACAGGGCGGAGTACGATGTGGGCTCGGTCCATGATGTGCCAGCATACGTGGGCCCACCCCACTCCCCGATGAAAGTTACGGCACGGCTGGCACCGTGCCAGTGCCATCATCGGGACCCCCCTTCCTTTCTTTTTTTTTTTGGTTTTTAATCCATCCGGCGATGACGGAGCCCTCGTCGGCCAAAGCTAACTCCGCGAAGCACGTCGTGGCAATGAATTAATTGGTCTAGCGTCCACGCAGGCGATCGACAAACCGACGTCAGGCCAGCCGCACGCCGGAGGAGTGACGACGAAGGCTTCCAGAGGAGAGGTTGGCTGGAGCCGAAGATCCAGATGTTCATGCTCAACCAGGTGACGGCATCATCTTCTCCGACGTGTTCAACCCGGCTACGGTACGCTCCCCCTGGAGCCCTGTTTCGGCCCGGCCTCGTCGTGCCGGAACGTATAACCCTCCCCGACCCGCCCTCGAACGTAATCTTTGCATCACCAACATGTAGAACGGAGGGAGTACGTTTTAGACAAGGACATGGTATCTGACATATAATTTCAACCACTATACTATCAGAATACACTTAACTAAATCAACAGATGTACTAAGAAACTACTTTTCTCATGAGGTGTGTAAACATTTGATCTCTCTGTTAGAATGGATATTTGAAATGTTATTAACAGTAAAAATTCCAAAATTTTGACTATATATAACCTTGTCTAAAACAACATCCATATGCAAAAAATGGAGCTATTAGTTGTTTGTGACCAACGTTTCACCTCGTAGATTATCCCAAATCTTTCTTTTAGACAATATGTGATTATCCTAAATGATTTATAATTTGGATCCCATGGACAACTGATCAATAACAAAACTCGATCCACAACCACAGAACTGGTCCTTTGCCGTTCATGGATGTACTACCTCCATCCCTTAATATAGAGCCTTTTGGACTTCGACATTTTTCCCTAAATATAAGGTCTTTTGCATATAAGACAAACTCTGGGGTTGGTGGGAGGGTTGGTGTGACACCCCGTGTCACTGAAGACCAGCTAGCGCGCATCGCAAACTGAACAGAACCCAAAAGCAAATCAAATTTTGAATTCGAATTCAACAATTCAAATAATTGTCAAATCCAAGCTTCTGAAGGAACTCAAAACTTTCAATAACAACTTGAGCAACCAAAAATACCAGTGGGTACCCCCGCTCAGGAGAGAATTTTGGAGAATGTTTGGTGATTTTTGAAATTCATCTGGTTCCCCAATAAAATCCCCAAAGCTTAGAAAGTAATCAACTTTGACCAGCTGCCATTTGAAATCCTTCCGGAGTCCAGATGTGCATGTTGGCCAGATGATAGAACTTTTCAAGAGCTTTCCAATGGTATCAAGTTGGTAATTTTTGGAGCTCGTTTGCTAGTGCAAATCATGTGCACAGTTTTGGGGAAAAGCAGAGTTTGAATAAATCGGGAAATTGAGAAGATGCCACCAGGCCCACTTGTCAGCCTCACCCCTCTCTCTGAGGACGCCGGAGCCTTTCCGCCGCGTGGCCGACGGCGTACGGACCACGCCGCGGCGCCCCTGGCCCGCTCTCGACCGCGGAATGGCGTCAAAATGCGACCCCGTTTCCTCTCCCGGCCTCACTCCCTCGCCGAGCTAGCCCAAACCCTAGCCGCGCCATTGCCATTGCCAAGCCCGTGCTCGAGCTCGCCGCCACGACGTCGTTCCGAGCTTCGTCGCCGTCGAGATGCAGCGCCAAGGACTTCGCCAAGACGCCCTTGAACTCCCCGTGGCCACCGTTCTTCCTCTTCTTGCGTGAGCCGCGTGAATCGACCCATCATCCCAAACGCCGGCCACCTCGCCCTTCCTGAGCCGCCGCCGTCGATTCGTCGTCTCTGGTGAGTCCCACGCCGATTCATCGCTCTGGAAGTACAGCACCGAGGTTGCGCACCTTCCTCACCCTTTTATTCCTCGTTTCCGCAACTCAGGTCGCTGGAGCCAAACTTTTCCCCGCCTCCGGTCAGCCTCGCCCGCAAACCTACGACGAGCTTCGTCTTCCCGGCCTTCTCCACGTCGACACCACCTGCGTCGGGGTTCACCGCGTCAAGGAGAAGCTAGAGCACCAACGTCTGCAGCTGGAGACGCCCGTCAACCCTCTCGTCACCACGCCAAAGCTCCGCCACCGCCGCCTCGTCGTCACCAAGCCACTCCGGCCGTCTCCCGCTCTCTTCCGTTGCTCGAGGTGAGCCCTCCGTACCGCGACGAACTTCCCCGTACTCATCGTTCTCCCAATTGGCAGCCGGAAACTCAACTCCGGCGATACACCACCGCCCTCCGGCGACGGTGCCAGCCACCGCACATGTGGACCACACAGCCATGATCCCGTGTGGCCACGTGGGATCCGGTGCGGCCAACCGTGCAGCTCACCATGTGCCTTTGCATCTGTGTGGCTGGATCCGGTGTGGTCAGTAAGATCCGATGCGGCCCAAATCGTGTGGCCCCTTGTGTTGCCCCGATTTGATTGGTCCGCCAGATTTTAAATTCCTTTCGAATATCTTTAATTCCTAGAAATTGACAGAAAAGTTGTAAAATGCATAATAAATCGAATACGAGTCAGAAAACTATGAATCCAATTTTTTTTTGTCTTCCCTGTGACCTTCTCTGTCCAAGAAAAATGCCAAACCACTATTTTGCACATTGTATATTTTCTGACAAATACATCCTTACAGATCTTGTTTAATATTTTATAAATTACATGTTGCTTCATAAATCTTGAACTCTTGCATGCTTGTAAAGAATCTGATAACCCACATACATAGAAGTTTCCACTGTCATATGATGTTCAATTATTTTCTTACGATTTAAATCGTATTCTGCATTGTACCAATTATTATAAATAATCTATATTACCATAAATCCTCAAACTTCACAGTAAATTTCTTCCTGTGGTGGTCTTCACAAGAAAAATGCCACTGGACATAATTTAATTTTTTAAATCAAATTATTTATTTAGTCCACTCAAGTTAATTAAATGGTTAACTTAAATGAAAGTCAATGAAGGAAATACTTCAGACGAAAGTAATTAACAAAGTTAATCATTTGCACTTACAGTGTAAATGACTGTTCTATTAAGTTAAATCATGTTGCATCATTTCACTTGCATTATTTCCTTGTCATAACGTGTAGTGACAGAGATGACCACGGAGCCTCTGGAATTCCAGCTACCGGGGGAGGCACAGGAGGAGGAGCAGCAGGACACTGACCCCGTAGCTGACCCAGCTAGTGTACCCCTTGAGCCAGGCAAGTCCCGGTGCATGCCTTCTTATTTAGGATTTTACTTTCTCACTTGATTGAGGCTAGTAATTGATTGTGCATTAGGTTTATTAGGAGTTGATGTGAAACCGTAGAACTGCATTAGGACTATCCTTCCATATCCTACTTTGTGTCCTATTTTTGTAGATGTGGTCTAGGTTACGTTAAAACTTGCTATGCTTAGGGACTAGCGAACGGTAGAAGACGAGTGGTAGATCCCTACTTGCATGATAGGAATCACCCTGGATTGTACTAGATGGATTTAGGATTTGTTGAGACCGGACGGGGAATTGTTTGTATAGGATGGTTGGAGAAGGCTGGGACTTCACGGTGGTGTAGCCCTGTCTGTGTCAATTAAGGACCGTTCGTTGTTGGCCCTGTTGAGCAAGTTCGAACGTACTGATCACATGCTAGTGTTTTTATGGGCCTAGTAAACTTAGTAGCTCGAGTTGTCCTGATATGCGGTGGAAGCCTGCCTTTCTATCATGGTATTCGGGAGAGAAAGGATGCTTCCCAATCGGGGCGTACGTCTGGGACAGGGACCGTGTGGGAAGGCCTTTCTCGGGAGGGGTTGGATCCTGGCCTAGCTTCAGGGGACCCTTGCAAACGGTTGCCGCATGCGACTTTACGCGTGTGATCGGGTTTTCTCCTGCAGGATGTACATCGATGCCGCCGATCTCGGTCAAGTGCAAACTTGCTCACTACATCACATCGTAGTGTGATATGATTAATAATATGATGATGCTAGTTTACTACTGTTATATTTATGTATCCTGTTGTACACTGCTTTTATCTGATGTATTGTTATTTATTACCTGTTTTAGAGATAAGTACATTGTTTTATTGGTTAAGTACTTAACTTGAATTAAAACTTGAAAGTAAGGACCAAGTAATTAGTGCGCTTTTATGTAAGTGAGTCAGCCTACCCTATGTAGCCTTTGCATTCTAAGAGTCGGCTGTAGTTAGCCACGTTGACGGGTAAGTCTTGCTGAGTAACTAGTACTTAGGGTTTGGCTCTTTATCTTTTTGTGCAGGTAGTCTTTGCTTCCGCTGTTGCTTGGTGGAGTTTCTCAGCAGGTCCACATCATAGGGCCTCGATGTGTGGCTTAGATCGTCGAGATAGTAGAGGTTATACTTGTAGACTTCCGCTGTGCTACTCACGTGTTTTAAATCATTTAAGACTTGTAATAACTTAAAGATGTAAAATTCGTTCTTTTTATGTGATGTACTGTTGTGTACTGTTCATCAGCACGTACCGACTCGATCCTGTGAAAAGCAGAGATGCTTCAGTTGGTAGAGAGGTGGGTTGAGTTAAAAATTAAGAGGCATGGTAGTCTTTTAACACATTGACTATTTTCTTATTTGAAAGCTAGAAAGCCCTATATTTAAGGACGGAGAGAGTATGTTTCTTCGTTTTGTCGTGTCCAACTTAGCTTACTTTATATATGGCCCACACTGTAGCTCATTGTTGCTAGTTCCTTTTGGATGCAAGAAACAAATCTGCTTAATTAGCAGCATCCATCAACGCATTTTATATGTACTAACTACTACCTCGTTAGGCCCACTTAACAAAGTTGGTAGTGATTAGTTCATCAGGCTGCACGAGTCGCGCGCTGTTTAGCCGTAAACGGCATGACGTGAGGTGATCAGAAAACAACTAAGAACTTGTGCGTGCGTGCAAGATAGTCATATTGAACTGAGGCGTGAAACGGGCCTTACTGGCCGCGCGCGGAAGCGTGAAGCGCGCCGTATGGGCTCCAAGCATGCAATTCACCGGCCGGACATGGGTAACGACAAGTTGCCGAGGCTTAATTTTTCTGCTCGTAATTCTTGTTACAACAATTTGCTTGCGCCGTACGTCCTAGCTAAAGGCCAGCGAGAGCGCTATATAAACTCGCTCCTCTGCGCAGTGCAGCCCTCAGCAAGCAGCGCGATCGAGCTCGATCTTGCCGCTTATCTTCTTCGAGTTCTCGGAGCAGGGCACATCAGCTGCAACTCCTCAGGTACTGACTGACATGGAGGAGATCGCTGTCGCCGCCGCGACCAACGAGCCGCTGTTGCTGAGCCCGTCGCCTGAGGTTATGGCAGCCTGCGTCCCGCCGAGCCGGATGGCCATGACCAGGCATGGTTCCGGTGATCGAGAGAAGCAGGCGGCAAGCTCGCCACGCAGATCGTGCAAGGTTGAGGCCGTCAGCGCGCGCGCTCCGGAGGACGAAGGGGATGGCAACGCCGGAGCCGTGTTGCTGATGATGCGGCAGAACGAGGAGCGCGCACGAGTGTACTACATGTCCTGTGTCGTGTAAGGACTTTGCTTGTTTTGGCGACAATTAATCCCAGTTGAGTAAACTGGCCGGTATTATTTTCAGACATGTAGTAGTGGTGCTTTATGTCGACATATGTATGTGTCCGACGCATGAACACGTTAGTGAGAACAGTGTGCATGCGAAGGGGATAATAGGTGTTGAGAATAAAGGTGCAAAGTACTCTAAAAACTTCTATCACTGCAAGTTGAAGTCTATGTACGTACTCACGTTTCCCTTTTCCTTATATTTGTCGTCCGTAGTCATTGCTATAGCAGGCGGCCATTTCTACCGACCGTGAGCGATTATTTGTAGCACACACAAAAAAATGGTGCGAGGAATCGCCAAAAAATAAATAAAATAATGGTGCAAGAGTGGGATGGAAAATGGAGTTGGTGCTCACTGCTTGTAGGCTGCCATTTACACACACACACACACACACACACAATCTCTCTCTCTCTCTCTCTCTCTCTCTCAATTTCTACACACTCACTACTTTTTTTTACCTTCCTTTAATTCTGTTGCCTAAATCCAAAATGACTTATAATATGAAGTGGAGAGAGTATATAGTAAAACAATGTATTTCAAAACGATTTCAATGATAATGCTATAAAACTTGATTTTAATTGAAGTTAAAGTGATTTGAAATGAAGATAGGAGCAGTAGAGGACACTCATCCGTTGGAACTACATATGGTTGCCTCTCAAATGGATCCTTAACTAAGAGAACAATCTAATACTAACTTGTAGAAACAAAGAAGACAAGACTGTCAAATCACCTAGATAAGCGCAACTATAATTTTTGTCCAAAATATAATGGGCGTTCGGGTGCTCTTCTCAGCTTCGTGTGATAGTAAATAGAGCTGATAATCTTCGCACAGCCTGCTTGCCTATTTCGTTTTTATTTTCGATTGGAGCAGTTCCGAAATTATTATCCAAGAAAAATTAGCAGATATATTTTTTGCGAAAAATTTGCAGATATTGATCCTAAGGAGATGGAAAGAAAACCAGTCAAATCACCACGGCGTGTTCTTTGTTCCGGATGCTTACGGAAGTCGAGGTGCGGTCCAAAAACCATTTCGTTTTACCCATTTCGGCAGTTCCCCATTTCCAAAGCGATCAGGCTCTAGCCATGCTCCGTCCGTACGTGTGGATAAAAAGGTTTCCCCTCCCGGCACGCGTGACGTGGCCATGTCACTGCATTGGGTGGTCCGCTTTAGCTCTCCCCTCCACTCTCTTGCTTGGTGGACATGGCAACGTGTACTCCTTCAGTCGGCACCACAAAAAGTGAGCCACAAACAGAAAAAATTGAAGCTTTTTTCCCTACCCCGCCCAAATCAAGAACGCGTCGAGGTGAAGAAGAGCTCGCGTAGCCAGTTCGCGACTCCTGCCGGCATAGGCGAGGACTGTTCGTTTTTGCCTCCGACGAACTTGTCGGAGCCGGGAAAAAGCAAGCATTTTGGCCGCAGATTCCGCCTTCAGCAACTGTCGACGGGGAGGTGAGAGCCCTGCTGCTTTTGCCTTCTCTCTGTTTCTTTGGGGGGCGGGTAGATAGGGGCGCCGTCCGTGTAGCACGGCTACCTTGTGCGGATGGGCGGCGGCGTCCTGACCTAGCCTCAGGTCTGCCGATACCAAGATGGGGACTGGGGCGTTTGGGCGGAAGAACCGAGATAGGGAGAACGGAAGGGAAGGTAAGGGTATGGTCGATTTGGAGGTCTGCGCAATCTGTAGCGACACTACAGAGCTGAGAGCCCCCTTTTCCCTTGTCAGTTATCAGCTACTGCTGACTGAATTCAACGTGCTCTGGCTTATGTCAGAAGTCAGAACGTTCCCTAGTTAGGTACCAGTCAATTAGGAAGTCTGAGCTTGAATTAGGAAGTCTGAGCTTGCTCTTAGTCCGGCTAATTCCTGCAATTGTATAAGTTTTTGTATTTACAGTTTGATTGTTTGGTACATGTATTTTTTTATCAATATGAGCAGCTTGACCATCGTTGCTAGGAAATTGATTCTATCGATTATTATCGCAGTCCATATTTACAATGCTTTAATGTTCTGGTTAACCAAACAATTGTCTAAAACTCTTGCTTCACACTACTGCAAAAGCATTTCAACCTTTTCCCCCTATAGCTTTTGCACATTATAATTTTCAAATGCATAATATGCCAAATCCACATTTCATATATTACATGCCGATACCAACTCTTTGGTTACTAGTTCTCAACATACAGTGTACTATGCATCTATGCTTTCATTGTTAAAAGAGCATAACATGCCAAATCTACATTTCATATATTACATGCCGATACCAACTCTTTGTTTACTAGTTCTCAACATACAGTGTACTATGCATCTATGCTTTCATTGTTAAAAGTTTTCCTTGTTTTATCATATTTTCTTACTCCGCCACTATCTACCAATTAACAATGTTTGTACTTTTGGTGTTGTTGACTTCTTTCTAAAAACATTAGTCAGGGCGTTACTTTTTTCAAGAGTTATATCTATTAGATGGCAGATATTGAGAACAAAAAAGATCTCACCAAGTGATTATCAGGACATCACATTTTTAGGCAGTATTGCTGTACTGGCAGCCAATTGCTGATGTAGCTTGCTATATTGTCCAGATATCAGCATTTGAGGCTCAAGCATGGAGCTCTGCACAACTTCAACCTCTAACTCAGCTGGGTGGTCTCATACACTATCACGTGGCAGTCGTGTGCCATGCCACGGATTTATGTTCTCAAGTCCATCGGTGGCCCAAAGGAGAAGGCAATCAACATTTTGTGTCATGAATGCTGTCTCAACTGGTCCTCCACCCTCTTCGCAGAGCATAGCCCAACCTTCACGTCCTAATGGTGCGGCTCTGAAAAGTATAGCTAGCGACAAACCCAGCAGTGCACTAGAGCAACTTGATATTGAACGTGGCGTCTGTATCCCATTCCGGAAGTACACACCTGAACTGGTACCGATCTTTATAAGTTTTCATGTTTATGTCCTTGGCTCACAAAAAACTTTTGTAACCGTGTCATTTCTGCAAATGCTAGGTGAGAAACAAAGTCCTCAAATCGAGAGGCTCCATACTATCCCTCGCTAGTCGGGGAGTGGAAATTATTTGGAAACTCGGATTTTACTGGTCATCTCTAATGTATGACTTCTTGGTTGGACGGGATGAAGAAATTGTACCATTCCGTGCTCGCCAGCTACGTAATCTTTTATGTGATCTAGGGCCATCGTTTATAAAAGCAGGACAGGTTATATCCTTTTTCTGTTTATATCTCATTGTGAAATAAGAATTTTCTGATGGCATCTTTTCCAAATAATTGTCCTAACTTTGTTTGGTTCCATTCCTTTTTTTTTCTGTAGGTTCTAGCTAATAGGCCCGATATCATTCGAGAGGATTATATGAATGAACTCTGCATCTTGCAAGATGATGTTCCTCCAGTCCCTAATCAGGTACTACTATATGGTTGCAACAGGATTTTTTTGTAATCAATTGTTCAACACTATTCATATTACGCTTACGCAAATGAAAGCACTATGGTTAACTAATTTTTGGACTGTTGGGATACTTGGTAGGTGGCATTTGAGATAATTGAGGAGGAACTTGGACAACCAATGGAGAAATTATTCAGCAGAATTTCGTCCCAGACAATAGCAGCTGCAAGTTTGGGCCAAGTTTACCGTGCCACACTTAGAGAAACTGGGGAGGATGTTGCTATAAAGGTGCCCATTCACATAGTTTTCTTTATTAGTTTGCTTGAAATACCCTTAATTTTTATGACTTCATGCTTTTTTTTATGAGTATGGTTTTTTTCCTTATAGATTGAGTTCAAATGTGTCCTCTCGCAATGATGAAATGACTTTCTTTCTTACAACTTATATGTCATTTGCCAAATGCTCAAAAAGGAGCCCCATTAGAATGGATTATTTTATACTAGTGTCAATATATATCACTGTTTCATTTCTATACAGAAGTTATATGCATTGATATGCTTATAACTTGATTTCGATGATTTGAATATCACAGGTTCAAAGACCAGGGATTGAGCCAATAATATACAGAGATCTTTTCCTGTTCCGGACTCTGGCATCATTTTTGAATGGAATTAGCCTTCAAAAACTAGGCTGCAATGCAGAGCTTATTGTTGATGAATTCGGGGAAAAACTTTTGGAAGAACTTGATTACACTCTTGTTAGTACTCTTGTGCCTTCCTACTGTTGCTATCAAATTTTGTGCGCTTTTAACATAAACTGTATTTATTTATTTTTGGTTTCAGCAAAAAAGTATCGTTCTGGATTACTTGGTAATGGATGAAAAACTAATGCTTACATTCGCTTGCAAAATATTAGGAAGCAAGAAATATTGAGGACTTCCTAGAAAATTTTAAGAATGATCCGACCGTCAAGATCCCTCGAGTTTATAAGCAGTTTTCTGGCTCTCGTGTTTTGGTGATGGAGTGGATAGATGGAATCCGATGCACGGACCCACAGGTTTGTAGCATTCATCATATCTTTTATTTTTTTCTTATTGAACTTTGGATTTTTTTATTGTAAATCAGCGACATTGAATCCACAAGTTCATTCATGCAGGCTATAAAAGAAGCTGGGATTGATTTGGATGGTTTTCTCACTGTTGGAGTGAGTGCCGCATTGCGTCAGTTGCTCGAATTTGGACTTTTCCATGGAGATCCACATCCTGGAAATATTTTTGCAATGCGTGATGGCCGTATTGCTTATGTAGATTTTGGCAATGTGGCTGTCCTTAGCCAGGTCTGCAATTTTTTTTTATATATGTTGTTATTGTTTTGGTTGATATGTACATTAGCTTGTAGTTCTGCAATCTGTTAACACTGCATAGAAAATGCCTAAACATGTTTTCTGTCATTGGTTGTTCCGAATGCAGCAAAACAAACAAATTCTAATCGATGCTGTTGTTCATGCTGTGAACGAAGACTATGCTGAAATGGCAAATGACTTCACAAGGCTTGGTTTTCTTGCTAGTGGAACAGATGTATCCCCAATTATTCCAGCGCTGGAATCCATATGGCAAAATTCAGCTGGAAAAGGCTTGGCAGACTTCAATTTCCGGAGTGTGACTGGTACGTTGATTCACGTAATATCGTGCTATATATATAAGTACCTTTACTTTTTTGTGAATGTGTGCTCCACTTACATGTTAGTTAGAGCGTAAGCATTTGATTATATATTTTTTTTCTCAGAAACACAGGAGAGCTGCGCCTAATTATATTAAGAAGAAAATGGGATAAGAACCCATTACAACATACACCACACACACTCGTGCTGTCGTGAGATTACATTCGCGCCTGTGAAATACAATAAAAACGATTAACGCTAAAACAACAAAGCTAATCACTTGGGGGAGGGGCAGTCAAGAGGGATAATCCTCGAGCCACTGTCAACGCCCATAAATGACGCTCTTCACCTGCCCAATTCAGGGCCCCAGCAAGGCTATGAATTGCTCCATCAAACACACAACTATCAATCGTGAAAGTTATTTCCGAAACTTTTCATTGTTTCCATTACCGACAAATTCTTAGTGTTACATGTTACATGCTCAGATATATTCAATTTTTTTTCCTGAGGGCTTCATTTTCTTATGAAAATAAAAATTGCAGGGAAGTTTAATCAGCTCGTGTATAATTACCCCATCCGCATTCCAGAAAGGTTTTCTTTGGTTATCCGTTCTTTATTGACACAAGAAGGAATTTGCTTTACGCTGAAGCCTGATTTTAAGTTTCTTGAGGTATGGCATGCACCACCCTTTTGAGCTCCCGAGAAAAGAACAGTGTACACTTATTTACTTACATCCTTTTCTGTTTGTTTCTTCGTATATAGGTTGCATATCCATATGTAGCAAAGCGTCTTTTGACAGATCCAAACCCAGCTCTGCGTGACCGCCTGATTCAGGTAACTTTTGAAGACCTTGTTGATACAACTGTAAGGAATATAGCCCCTTGGTAGTAGCTAAATTGTGAAATGAAGCATTAGTACAGTAAGCGATTTTTTATGTCAAAATTGTGAAATGAAGCATTAACACTATTGTATTTATTTGAAAGTTGAGATTTCAGCAGTATTGTGCTCATATTTGTTCTACCCAGGTATTATTCAAGGATGGGGCATTCCAGTGGAAGCGACTAGAAAACCTTATAGTTCTTGCCAAGGAAAATGTGACCAGGATGAGCAGCAATCCTGCACTAAAAAAGAACAGCTTGTGAGTATTGGACCCACACAATCTCGCCACCCAATATATATTCTTAGAATTTTTCTGAACCCCTATGAACTGTCAGGCAAACTGTGGGGAGTCGACAAACGGAAAGCAAACTAGATCTCACTGAAACAATTAAAGATGGAGCACGCATGTTCCTTATTGATGCTGGGATCAGGAGACAGCTTATTCTGGCTTTCACCGAAGACTCTAGGTTGCATGTCGAAGAGGTACTCCACATAGATTCTCTGATGTTCATGACGCTTAATCTGTTGATGGATTAGAGTAACCCTTTTATATCCTTTTGCAGCTTCTTGATGTTTACAGACTAGTTGAAGATCAAATCGATATGCCTTCTGTTGCCCGTGAGGTTATCCAAGGTAAGCCAACTAAATTCTGTTCTACTCTCATGTTATCATGGAAGACATTCTCCATGCTTAAAATGTCATGAAATTTACTTACACCAACAAGTATATGCAGATTTGCCATCTGTTGCACGGGATTTTATGCTTTCATGGAGCGATTCTATCCTGTCAGATCGCCAGTACTAACCTACCAACCTTACAGTTAGAACAAAAGGCAGTGAAGTTAGGAACCTGCAAGAGCATGCATTACCATAGTTAGACAAGCATTCATTGGCATTGTATAAAATGCCATTTTTAATTACTTAATTTGTGTATGTATATTCTTGTATAGTAACATCTGCAATCAGCAATTTTTTGGAGAACTTCTCAAGCATCGCTTCTATAGTTATTTGTATAGCGCAAATTAAGGGACATTGTATATGAATTGGATGTGTATACTCTCTGAACACAGCAAGAGCGCACAGGAAGCATACAGATATACAACATGATACAGTGTTTTTTTTCCTAGAAAAAACATTTACTTCCTTGTGCCCTTGAACTGTGTTCAAAATAGAAAAAGGAAACAACTTACATATATCACTAACTTGTATTCACAGTACTATTTTACGCATCTCTAATCAAGTTGGTGGAACCATTGACCAATACATTATTATAAATAATTAAAGTATAAGTTATAACCGCACAGGGGATGTAGCTCAAACGGTAGAGCGCTCGCTTTGCATGCGAGAGGCGCGGGGTTCGATCCCCCGCATCTCCATAACCCCCTCAAACTATGACTGCTAGTCTACTTCACCCCCTAACCTTTAAAACTGGATAACTAGCCCCCTAAAGTATGCAAAACCGTCTAAATAACCCCAGAGGGAGGGAGGCAGCGGTGGCACCGAGCATGGAGCAGGGGCTGCGGCAACGGTGGCGTGCGCGCAAATGAGGGGCTGCGACGGCGACGCGTGCGCCTCCCTTGCGAGAGAAATTAAGGAACGGCGGCAGTGACGCCGCGCTCGGAGAGTGAAGGCAACCGAGTTGCTTGTGGGCGTGAGGACGGCCGCCGCATCGGACGCAAAGACGAGCGCATCACCGCCATTGTCCGACGACGATGCGTTGTCGTGCACTGCCCGGAGACCTGGGGTGCCGAGTACAACTACACAGCGGCATGCCATGGTCCAAGAGCACCAAGGTGATCGCGCACAACCTTGAGGCCAAAGGTGTGCCCAACATCCTCGGCGGCGACTAGGACCTGCGCAGTCCGTGCTCGCCGATGACAAGCTCAGCGTCGTCAAGCCCGCTTAGGAGACTCGCTCGCAAACTTAGGGACTTCGAGCTGCTGTGCCGCGTCATCGCCAAGAATGTCAAGCACGCTAAGTACTTCGTGCTGCTGGAGCCTAAGTGGGTGCGCTGCAGCTGCATCTTCAGCTACCTCAAGGTGTACGGTGTCAACGTCGTGCAGTTCAGGCACCAGCATGTCAAAACTCAAAACAGCTCTACTAAAACCGCTTCAGGGAGTAAATTAAACGGTATTGCATAGTTTGGGGGGCTTGTTACCCGGTTTCAAAAGTTAGGAGGTGAAGTAGACTAACAGCAATAGTTGAGGGGGTTATGTAGACTTATTCTTTTTTTTTTTCTCCCCCTTCCCCGCCCCTGTACCGGAAGAACCTGGAAGCAAAAGGTAATTAACGAGTAAATCCCGACAACAAATCATCCCATCGTTCACAACACAACTTTATTGACCATTATTAGAACCAAGAAGCGAAACACAGTTTTTGCTCGGAATCAGTTCACCCGTCCATGTGGTCAACGACGAACCGACGGACGATCCGGAGGACCTCGTCGGCGCTCTCGGACCACGGGTCGAGCAGGAAGAAGACGTGCTGCCCCCCGGCGATCTCCGCGTACTCCACCTCTTTCCCCCACTCCTTCATCCGCTGCGCGTACTGCTTGTTCCGGTCCCGGAGGATGTCGCGCCCCGCGGCGACGACGAGCACGGGCGGCATCGCCACCGCGTCCAGCGCCGGCGCCTCCGGCCCCGCCAGGTTGATCGCCGGGTGGTCCCGGGTCGCGCCGTCCGGCAGCGCCAGCCGGAAGTACCTGTTGGCGAGCTCGGTGGTCAGGAACGCATCGGCCGGGCACTCCAGCTCCGACCGCGTCGGGATCTCGCCGGACATGGCCGGCATCAGGAGCACGCACCCGCGGACTGCTTGGCCGGAGCCGGACGCGATGGTGGCGTGGTGCGCGACGTTCCCGCCGGCGGAGTCGCCGGCGAGGAAGACGCGGGACAGGTCGGCCGCGCCGGCGAGCCAGGGGTCGTCGGCGGCGCCGCCGCGCAGGAGCCACGCCACGGCGGCGGCGCCGTCCTCCTGCGCCGCGGGGAGGCGGTGCTCCGGCGCGAGGCGGTAGTCGAAGGAGGCCACCACGGCGGGGAGGGACGCGGCGAGGCGGAGGCACCAGGCGTGGAAGACGCGCCAGCGGCAGGAGCCGATGCAGAAGCCGCCGCCGTGGAAGTAGGCCACCACGGGGAGGAGCCGCGCGGCGCTGGCGGCGGCGCCGCCGGCGCGCGCCGGCCGGTACAGGCGCGCGGTCAGGCCGTGGCGCGGGTCGTAGATCACGTCCTTCCACTCCACGCCGCACCCGTCGTCGCCGTCGCGGACGTGCACGGGGAACGCCGGCTCCGCGGCGCTGCGCCGCACCGTGCCGTCGCTCAGCAGCTGCAGCACGCCGCGGCAGTCCTCCACCACGTACGGCTCCGGCGACGACGACGACATGGTTGGTTGGCTTCCTGGCACTTCCAAGCGTATGCGTCTGCTCCTGCGAGTGTGGCTGCTTTGATGCCTTGCGCCCTTTAGGAACAGAGTCCCTTCGTGGGACACATGGTGACAGGAGAAGAGAAGACGATTCCCAGAGGAAGCTGGAAATGAAAACGGACCTGACCTGCTTTCATAACGTGTCCCACGTGGGGACCAAATCACATTTAGCTATCTTTTCCTTTTTTTTTTAATTAGAAAACTAGTAAGACAACCCGTCGATATTACGCGGCTAGACTCATCATGATATTATTATTATCGTTTCTTGAGTTTCTTTATGTACATTTCACTGTACATACCATAGCAATCATATCACTCCCTAGTCCTTATCGTCTGAGTCTGTTGTTTGCCCCTTATCCGCGGCAGTCCACCACGTGCGGCTCCGGCGACGACGACGATATGGTTGACTACCTTGCACTTCGAAGCGTATAACGTCTGCTCCTGCGAGTGGCTGGCTGCTTTGATGCCGTGCATGTCCCCGTGGGCGCAGAGTTCGTCACTGGGACATGGTCACAGGGAGAAACGATTTGAGAGAGCGCTCGAAACGAAAACGACTTGTGACCTGCACGTCCTCGACCTGCTTCCATAACGTGTCCCACGTGGGGACCAAATAGCACTAGCTCTCTTTTTTTTTTAGCAAACATACCTGTATTTAAAAGTGAGTCTCAAAAAAAAAAAAACCTGTATTTAAAAGTTAAGGAGTACAAAGACACGTACACCTACAGATACATTGTATAAGGATACAAAGGACAGCTGTCCCACCGAAAGAGCAAAAAGGCCCCCGGAAAAAACCAAAAACACAACAAGGCCCCTGGACCTTTTCCCTTTCCAAAGCACCGAAATCCACCGCCGCCAGCCACTGCCGGCGCCTGCAAATCCGGCCGCTGCCGCGAACCCGAAGCCGAAAGAAACTCCGCCGGAGAGAACTCCATCGCACATGGCTTGGAAGTGAGCTGAAGAAGACACTCGCAAAAACAAGATGCACCATAGCTGAACGCCCAAACAGCCGGGGCGGCGCCCCGAGCTCCTTCCGGCCTGAACCACCACTCGCCGGCGACGACGACCGCTGCCGCGGGAACCTCGAGCGCAGTCCATCCTCCATCTCACCGCCAACCCACAGCTTCCTCTGCCTCCTTGACAAAATAGGTCAGCACCCTCTTCACCTCGAGGAACACGGGAACGAGGAAAGGCCGACCAACAACTCCTAAACAGGGGTTGCACAGGGGAAGCCCCACATCCACATGCTCGTCGCCGGCACCGGAACAGAACACCGACGAGACAAGGAAGAACAAGGGAGGACCTTATTCCATGGCTTCGCCGCCGCCATCGCCTCGACGCCGTCGCCGGAAACCTAACCCTAGCAAACCTAAGACCTAACCTACCGACCGGCGAGAGGACTCTAGCTCTCTTTTTCCCGGCACTTTGTCGTCTCTGCTCCTGCGCCTAGAGGTGGATAACGAGCCAGCTCGGCTCATTAAGGCTCGGCTCGTAAAAGCTCGTTTCGATCGAGTTAAAATAGAAGCTTGGCTCGGCTCATTTAGAAGACCGAGTTGGTTCGTTAGGCTCACGAGCTAAGTATATTAAAACTTCGATGACAAAAACATAGATAATTTGAAGCATTTTGTAATTATTGGCATGCATTAATAATACAAAAGTCATAATATAAAACAATATTACAGAAAAAATATCAATCTAAGTCAACAGAGATAAAAAACAAATGAAATAAAAAAATATAATCCAACATCGAACATGATTTTTATCTATATTAAACTTGATTTATTTATTGGATGATAAGTTGAGCTTCACCCAACATAAAAACTATCATTTTATTCGAGAATTAAAGGGTGTATTTATATATAATCGAGCCTATCGAGCTAATCGAACTGTTCGCGAGCGGCTTACGAGCTGGCTCATTAACAAACGAGCTATAATGAAGGCTCGACTTGGTTCATCAAGAAGACCGGGCCAAACCGAATCAAGCCAAAATTAAAATCGAGCCGAGCTGACTCGCGAACCTCGAGCTTTTTTGCCAGCTCTACCTACCCCCTTTAGGAGAAGAGTTCTAAAGTGGGACATTGCCACGGAAACGACTCTAGGAACCTGGAAATGAAAACGACCTGTTGGCAGCCACGCGTGCTTGAGTCCTCGACCTGCTCTCATAACGTGTCACACGTGTCAAATCACACATACTCCCTCCATCTCAAAATAACTAAAATTACAAAAAAATTGAATAAATGAACAGCCAACGATGATGTCTTAAAATAAAAAACAACAACTGTTTTGAAACTAAAGGAGCCACTTTTTTTTTAAAAAAAATAGAGATCTAGAAATGAAAAAGCTGGGTATTGTTATGAAATATTCATTCATGTGACTGTCCATAACCCCCACAATCAAAGCTGGTCATGTAACCATTCATACATCAATTTTGTAACTCTTGTTTTAACTCTCTCTTTCTCTCTTGTATCACTATATATAAAGGAGGGTTCGTATGTACTCAGAATAAGAAGAATAACAAGAGCATTTTCATTGTCTCTCTCAATCTCTCTGTTCTCTACATGTCTACATCCCTTTATGATAGTCAAGCACTTTATATTTAACACGTTATCAGCACGAGCGTCTCTAAGACTATCGTGAATCAGATTGTTGCTTAGGAAATATTTTATTATCATATCCTTTTACAAGGTAAGATATTAATTTGATTTGTTTTACTTACCTGTTGCTTTTGTTCTGTTATTTATGCTTTTGCAATTGTACATTGTAGTTCAACTATGTCGAATCTTACCAAACTTGATATCACGGCTTTGGATATCACCGGCAAGAACTACTTGTCATGGGTGCTTGATGCTGAAATTCACTTGAATGCCAAAGGGCTTGGTGAAACAATAAAAGATGGGAATAAAGCATGTGATCAAGATAAAGCTAAGGCCATGATTTTTATACGCCACCACCTCCACGAAGGTCTAAAGGCTGAATATCTTACTGATAAAGATCCACTTGTTCTTTGGAACAAGTTGAAAGAAAGATATGATCATCAAAAAACAGTAATTCTCCCTAAAGCTTGTTATGCTTGGTTGCACCTGAGGTTGCAAGATTATAAAACTATTTCTGAGTATAATTCAGCCATGTTCAATATCATTTCACAATTGTTGTTATGTGGAGAGAAGATTAAATGTTGGAGAAAACATACTCCACATTCCATGCTTCAAATGTGCTGCTTTAGCAGCAATACCGTGAGAAAGGTTTCAAGAAATACTCTGAGTTGATTTCTTGTTTACTAGTGGCTGAACAAAATAATGAGCTTTTAATGAAGAACCATGAATCACGCCCCACTGGTTCAAGTCCATTGCCTGAATCAAATGCAACAAGATACGAAAACAACAACAGAGGACGCGGCCGCGACCGCGGTCGCAGTCGTGGTCGTGGGCGTGGGCGTGGATTTGGATATGGATATGGACGTGGTCGAGGAAATTATAGTGCTCAGTTCAAGAACACTACCAATCCTCATAAGGGACAAGAAAAGGGAGAAAAAGAGAAAGGTCAAATAACTGAAAATGCATGCCATCGTTGTGGAGGAAGAACTCATTGGGCGCGAAACTGCCGCACGCCTAAATACCTTGTTGATCTCTGTCAAGAATCACTTGAGAAGAAAAGGAAAAATATAGAGACAAATTTTGCAAGCACTAGTGGTAATGGTATTTATGGTGATGAACAAATTGAAGCGGCGAATCATGAAGAACATGGCAGCTATGACGCAACCCATTTGGATGTTTCTGATTTCTTTGCTTAAGAATAATTCATCTAGTATTTACTTCATGCTATATGTAAGAATAAATATGATGTCTTCATAACATCCCATGTAATAGCTGCCTTTATTAATGAATAAATTCAGATATTGATGTTTCTATATTCATATAGATAACAAGCTTTGCTATAATGTTTTATTCATGTATTGTTTTACTTTGAAGTGTATGGATGAGTCATTGCCTCAAGAGCTTCCGCATGAAGATGATATATGTATTATTGACAGTGGAACAACACATACCATATTGAAAAATAAACTGCATTTTTCCACTCTTGTTCTTCGAGATGCATATGTGAATACAATATCTGGAAGTGCTAAATTGATAGAGGGCTCAGGAATAGCCCAAGTAATTTTACCTTCTGGGACAAAGGTAAACATAAAGGAGGCACTTTATTCCCCAAAATATGAAAGAAATTTATTGAGTTTCAAAGATATTCGCCGAAATGGCTATCATATTGAGACTATATGTGAGGATGATTTAGAATACCTCAATATTACAAAGATGTCCTCAAGGAAAAAGTATGTATTCGAAAAATTACCAGAATTACCTTCTGGATTATACTATGCGAGGCTTACCAAGAATGAATCATATATGGTGGTGGAGCAAAATTTGACTAACAAAAATAATTTTATTATTTGGCATGACCGGTTAGGCCATCCCGGATCAGTGATGATGCGGAAAATTATTAATAATTCATGTGGTCATAAATTAAAGAATCAAAAGATTCTTCAAGCAAGTGATTTCTCATGTATCGCATGCTCTCAAGGAAAATTAATTGTGCGCCCATCACCGGCTAAAATTGGGCATGAATCTCTTGCATTTCTAGAGCGTATACAAGGAGATATATGTGGACCCATTAATTCAGCAAGTGGACCATTTAAATATTTTATGGTCTTAATTGATGCATCGACTAGATGGTCACATGTCTTCTTGTTATCAACCCGCAATTTGGCATTTGCGCGCCTATTGGCTCAAATTATCAAGTTAAGAGTACAATTTCCAGATAGTCCTATTAAGGCTATACGCTTGGATAATGCCGGTGAATTTACATCAAAAGGTTTCAATGACTATTGCATGTCGATCGGAATAAATGTTGAACATCCTGTAGCACATGTTCATACCCAAAATGGTATTGCAGAGTCACTAATTAAACGGCTCCAATTAATTGCAAGGCCGTTACTTATGAAGTCAAAACTCCCAACATCTGCATGGGGCCATGCTATTTTGCATGCAGCAGCATTAATTCGCATCAGGCCAACAAGTTACGATTCCTCTTCCCCGTTACAATTGGTGTTTGGAAAAGAGCCAGATATTTTCCATCTAAGGACTTTTGGATGTGCGGTATATGTTCCGATTGCTCCACCAAAACGCACTAAGATGGGACCTCAAAGAAGGTTGGGAATATATGTTGGGTATGAATCCCCATCAATAATTAAGTATCTTGAACCGTCAATGGGAGATTTATTTACAGCAAGATTCGCTGATTGTCATTTTGATGAATCAAATTTCCCAACAACAGGGGGAGAGAATAAGCAGCTGAATAGAGAAATAAGTTGGAATGAATTATCATTATCTCACTTTGATCCTCGTACAAAACAATGTGAGCAAGAAGTTCAAAGGATAATTCATTTACAAAGATTAGCGAATAATTTGCCAAACGCTTTTACACACTCAAAAAGAGTGACACAGTCTCATATTCCAGCTGCTAATGCTCCTGAGAAAATAAATGTCCAAGAAGGACAACCGTCTACTGCTAATGAATCAAAACCTACTGTGAAAAATCCCTTGAAGGGGTAGAAGACATGATAGATATTAATACAGAAGAAATAAAGGTACCTAATTCATCAGAAAATGAGATCTCATTGAACTATGTCATGTCTGGAAAACTTTGGAACCGTGATAAAGTTATTATTGATGATGCATTTGCATATAATCTAGCGCTAGAAATTATGGATGAAAATGAGGATCAAGAACCTCGATCAGTCAAGGAATGCATGCAAAGAAAAGATTGGCCAAAATGGAATGATGCAATTCAAGCAGAACTAGATTCTCTCACGAAAAGAGAAGTTTTTGGACCTGTCACTCGTACACCTGATGGTGTCAAACCTGTTGGTTATAAATGGGTCTTTGTTCGGAAACAAAATGAGAATGGAGAAATTACAAGATATAAGGCACGACTAGTTGCCCAAGGATTCTCCCAAAGACCTGGTATAGATTATGAAGAAACATACTCTCCCATGATGGATGCAACGACTTTCAGATATCTTATTAGTTTGGCAATAAAAGAGAATCTTGATTTGCATCTAATGGATGTTGTTACAGCATATTTATATGGATCACTGGATAGTGACATATATATGAAACTCCCAGAAGGATTTAAGCTGTCAGGAGCAGGTTCTCGAGAGCAATATTCAATAAAATTGAACAAATCACTTTACGGATTGAAACAATCTGGACGAATGTGGTATAATCGTCTGAGTGAATATTTGATAAAGGAATGGTATAAGAATGACTCTATCTGTCCATGTATATTCATAAAAAGATCTGGATCTGAGTTTGTTATAATAGCAGTATATGTTGATGATCTAAATCTGATGGGCACACCTCAAGGACTCAATGAGGCAATAAATTGCTTGAAGAAAGAATTTGAAATGAAGGATCTGGGGAGAACTAAGTTTTGTCTTGGACTGCAAATTGAACATCTTAAAGATGGCATTATGTTGCATCAAGCAACTTATATCGATAAAATACTCAAGCAATTTTACATGGATAAAGCACATCCGTTGAGTACCCCAATGGTTGTGAGATCACTTGATGTAACTAAAGATCCTTTCCGACCCCCAGAAAGTGACGGTGAAATTCTCGGTCCTGAAGTGCCGTACCTAAGTGCCATAGGAGCACTGATGTATCTCTCTACTCATACGCGTCCTGACATTGCATTCGCTGTTAATTTATTAGCAAGATATAGTTCATGTCCTACGAGACGACATTGGAACGGTGTAAAACATATACTTCATTATCTTCAAGGTACAAAGGACATGGGTTTATATTTTTCTAATGCATGCAAGGAGGAATTAGTTGGTTTTACAGATGCTGGGTATCTATCTGATCCACACAATGGTCGTTCTCAAACTGGATACGTATTTTTATGTGGTGGTACATCTATCTCGTGGCGTTCAATGAAGCAAACTATAGCAGCAACTTCATCTAACCATGTAGAAATTTTGGCAATCCATGAAGCTAGTAGAGAATGTGTCTGGTTGAGAAATATGACACATCATATTCAGAAGGAATGCAACCTACTTCCCAAGGACAAGTACCTACGGTGATATATGAGGATAATATGGCTTGCATAACCCAACTAAAGGAGGGATACATCAAAGGAGACAGAGTGAAGCATATCTCGCCAAAATTTTTCTTCACTCATGATCTTCAAAAGGATGGTGTTGTAGCAGTTCAACAAATTCGTTCAAGCGAGAACCTGGCAGATTTATTCACCAAGGCGCTCCCTACTTCAGTTTTCAAGAAATTAATTTATGGTATTGGACTGCGACAGCTAAGAGACATTAAGTGATATTGCCATCAGGGGGAGTGATCACGTATGTACTCTTTTTTCCTTGACCATGGTTTTTTCCCACTGGGTGTTTCTTTGGCAAGGTTTTTAATGAGGCATACGTATTCACTGTTAACGGACAGCCAAGGGGGAGTGTTATGAAATATTCAATCATGTGGCTATCCATAACCCCCACAATCAAAGCTGGTCATGTAACCATTCATACATCAATTTTGTAACTCTTGCTTTAACTCTCTCTTTCTCTCTTGTATCACTATATATAAAGAAGGGTTCGTATGTACTCAGAATAAGAAGAATAACAAAAGCATTTTCATTGTCTCTCTCAATCTCTCTGTTCTCCACATGTCTACATCCCTTTACGATAGTCAAGCACTTTATATTTAACAGGTATGAGGTGATTTTGTCAATCTCACGATCATAAATATATGGGCTGAGTGCATGTGTTCATATAAGTGATTACCTATGCGTGTTTATAATTGTTTGCGTATGTACTGTGTTAAAAAAAACAAATGAAAGCATTTCCAACGATAGGCCATTAACCGCATGGTACTAGAGACCTATTTCTAGTGGGACCCATCTCAAGCCATTGTGGAGCTGAGCCATGGCGCCTTCGCAAAAAAAGAAAAAAAAGGAGCTGAGCCATGGCGAGATCACCTAATGCCGCCCACTATAGTGGATTTGTGAAAGGCTACTAAAAACCGTAGCAATGAGTGTCACCCTATTGAACAAAATATTTAATACAAGTTATGATTATTGCAGCTTATACTTTTTCTTAAATGAGTTCCATAGTAGATACAAAAGAAAAAAAATGGATGGAAATGATTTATTTTTCTATTGAGATAAACTGCATCGAATTCCATAGTTATTATAACGCAGAATTATGGTTAAGTATTACAACAATTTATTTCTTCTTGCAAAAAGCATAATTTTTATTGCAAAATCTAGTAATATTAATAGCTATTACACGAATTTATTTACTTGTTGAAATATAATAACATATATTTGCTAGTTTCAATTAACTGAAATTTTGCATTTGGTTAAGTCACATTTTTGGAACAATGAAATTATACTGCTAGAACAATGAAACTATACTACTTGAACATTGAAATTGTACAACTGCAATAGTCCTCGCGAATAATGTTTCAACTGTACAACAGGTGCAGATTTTGTCATGATACACTCATGTCCCCATCAATTATGACCTTTAGCTTGCTCGTTGATGCCAGCCTGCATTGCTTGTTTAGATCCTCACTGCACCCTCTGATCACCAATTCCTCCAATGATGCAAGCGGGAGGCCCTGTTCTGGCAACCTAGAGATGCCCGGACAGTACCAAATATCCAACTTCTTGAGGGAGGAAAGAAAGTGCAACACTGCAGGCAGCGAGAGGAGATCATCAAAGCACATCAGTTGTATCTCCTGGAGGGAGGTTAGTTGCAGATGTGCTTGCTCCTGTCCATCTGACAATCTTGTCATTTTGTTGTGGCTTCTCGAGCCGGAAAGTGTAAGGTGCTGGAGGGCAGTGAGATGTTTACAGAAGGACATGGTGAGGAGAGAGGCATCATCGATTTCAAGCCATTCTAGTCCCTGGAAGACATAGCGATCTCCAGTTTGATCTTCTTCGTTTTCTTGATCCTGGTAGATGGTATCCCATGCTGCAGTGGACAGCTTAGGATTTCTTGAAAGCTTCAAGATTCGAAGGGAGTTGAGATATGACAGCCCCTCCACTGTAGACAAGTGCCTACAGTTTATCATTTCTATTTCCTCCAAATATTTACAATAATGCAGCTGCAGAGATTTCATCCGTGGGCTGTCCCACACTGACAATCTTCTGAGTGAAGTATGATTAATTGGAAAATAGGGTTGTAGCTTTGCCGGGAGATGATCGGCCACAAACTGATTGAGTGATGCAGGAAGAATGAACCTCTGATAAATGTTGTTCTCACGTACCATGGAGATAAGTAGTTTGGGGCATCCTGTAATTGTTAGTACTTCAAGGGAGGTAAATCCAGCAAACCCTTCCTCCGAGTTGCTAAATACTAACTCAGGGCAGTCGGAAATGTGCAAATTCTTGACAAAAGTGTAGAGAGGACGAGGAAATCTCAATAGAATCTGTCCATCTCTTGTCAAGGCTGTTCTAGCAGAACCAATACTTGAGGATATATAGAACAATGAGAGATGTCTGCTCTCTTCTTCTATGGGGCAAACAGATGGCTCCGAAGGTATCTTCCGGCACTCTTTAATAGTCAGCTCAAGAGACCGGACACATCGAAGCAACAGTTCTCCCATCGTACCAGAGGACTCGATTATTAAGTGTCTGACAAATGGCACTGGCAAACACATTGCATTCTCATTGTAAATCTCATTCCTTATCATTCTCGGTGAGAACAACCTCGGACAATCATTTATTTCCACTCTCTCCAAACGAGTGAGTTTCCTCAATGCTTGAAACGAAACAGAAACAAGACTGGGGCAGCTTACAATGTAAAAGTTAATTATACTAGTCAGGTTTTTTATTGCCACTATCTTCTCATCCAAAACGCTCAACTCTTCAGATTCAATTGTAAAGGATGGCCAATCCTTTTGCATGTTCACTGCTGGAGGTGCTGAAACTCCACGGATTGATACAGATACCTTGGACCATTCGGCAGAAGGTGGAAGAGGACACAATACCATCAAATGCGGACAGTCGTGCACAATAAGTTCATATATGTTAGGCAGCCATTCTTTCTTCTCATCTTGATATGGACAAACTTGCAACAGAGGAAAATGAATTAGTTTTCTGCATTTTACAACATGCAGTACTATTAAGCTGGAAGAGAGTCGGCCCTCATTTTGATTAGTGCAACGTTCTAGGTTCCGCAACTGATTCAGCACCAACTTCTTCAGGTAAGGAACTGACAATTGTCTAACCCCAGGCATCCCAATCAACTCCAGCTCCTCAAGAGACCGCATCTCCTCTAATGGGAGGATTGGCCATTGCCTGCAATTTCAACAATCCAAAAGGATTACTTTTTCAATCAAAGAACTAAATATAATCAAAATATTTTCAAAATAAAGCATATGTAGAAGAATACACTAGGAATACAAATATACAATTGAAAGGAGAAAATAATAACATTATCTGAGGGCAGTTCTTGATTGTCAGTTTGTTGAGAAAAGGAAACCATGTTTTCTGCTCAACTTGAAAACAGTCATAGCTCTGAAAAAGAGTGAAGTCTTTTAGCCTTCCGCAGCTTTCTACCCTTAGCATCCTTAGTTGAGAAGCCAATTCCTTCTTATATAGACCCATACACCTTTCCAAGTCTGGCAATTCACATAATTGTAATTCTTCCAAAGAAGGAATTGATACATCCACCGTACTCAACATTTTGATCAGTTTCAGCTTCCCAAGGGAAGTAATTCTATCCAGTTGAATTATTCTCCACTCACTGCAATTCTTCAAATGAAGGGACTGCAGCGATGTAACTGAAAGTTTGGTCCCAAGCCACAGAGGGGAAACACCACCATTGTAACTTCTGATTTGAATGTGTTTAATGTTCCTATTTGGACGAAGGCCCTCTAAGGCTTCTTTATGTAATGTGGTCTTAATTGGTTCGAAACTTGTTCCACTACCATCCCATGATAAGTACAGGTTTTTTAGGTGATCCTTCTCTGCCAGCTTTGCTTCAGTAGCCTTTCCTTTACTTCTGACATTTTCAAGTTGAGAAATTCCAAGTGTCACAAGCTCATTCATGGACTGAAGCTGTCCAATCTCAAAACCATTAGTAGTTTTCACCGCGAATTCCTTTAGTTCCTGAAGGGAAGTCATTTTGCCAGCATTTGAAATATTTGAGTATGTTTTCTCACCAACAATAAGATGTCGCAAGTTGACAAGATTACTCATATGGCTTGGTATAACAAGATTGATATGGCTTGCATCCAACGTTTGAAGGTGATAAAACGTTGGCATAGCTTTAGTATAAGCATTGCCCCCAAATAATGCTCTTACCGTGTTATAGCAACAATAATGATCAACATCTATACTGCCAATAGAAAATTCAAGAAAGCGGAGATGGGACGGCTTAATTGTTTCATAAACAGAGTCAATTTCAGCACCTGCTACATGTAACCGTATAAAACGCAAACTTTTTGCATGTCTGGCCAACGTTTGACAACGCTGCAACATGTTCCTGCAGCCAGTTGGCCCATGACCAAAGAACATCAAGGTCCTCAATTTTTCCAATGACTTCATTTTCTGCAGTTCTCTCTCAAACTTCTCTACAGGGAAGTCATTTTGTCTAACTTCATCATAAGCATAAGTTATGATTGATAAATGACGTATCGTGGGTGGCATTATGTTGGACTTCAAACCATCTATGGTAGCACAGTCATTTGACGAGACCATCTTTGCCAGTTCATGCATCAAGTCATGCATAACATAGTATGAATCGTCTTTCTTGAAGAAACAGAAATCCACTAACCTGTCTAGATACTGTCTCCCTGTTTCCTGTGCCGTTTTGCCTGCATCTTGGCAGTGCACAAAGTTTTGTGATATCCATGTGTCGACGTTTTAGTCGGCAATTATATTTTAGGGGGCTACCCAAGAACCAAGAATACGATGGTAAACACGAGACAAAGAGTTTAGACAGGTTCGGGCCTCTCGAAGGATAAAAACCCTACATCCTGTATGTCGTGGTATTGATTGGATATCCTTGAGATGAAGCCCCTGCCCGCCTTATATATCCGGGGGTGCAGGGTTACATGGAAAGAGTCATAGTCGGTTACATCATGGAAATACTTAGAGTATAAGGCAAGAAGCCTTTCCTACATCCAGCCGAGTAGTAGAACCTTCCATCTTGTATCGTGGGCTACTCGGTCTCTTCTGGGCTGGTCCGACTACCCTTGTCAGGTTACTCGGCCCTTTGGACTTGAGGGTACCCGGGGGTCATGGTAACGACACCATGCACGAACCAGCTTTTCTCCATCAAATTTGTAATCCTCTGGAAATAAAGAACAGTAGGAGAAACACTGCTGCATGTGGAATGGTAGATGATCATAACTGAGTTTGAGAACAGGCATAATACTATCGTCACTTTCTTGAAGAGTCGTCCACTGTTTCTGAATTTCGCACCAGTGCTCACAGGTCAGATCCTGCCTCAAAAGTGCACCAACACTTTGAGCAGCTAGTGGGTAACCTTTCAGTGTGTTTGCAATATGCTGCCCAATGGCTTGTAAATTAGGATGATCTACGTGGTTCTCGTCTCCGAATGCACATGATCTGAAAAGTAACCAAAATCCATCATCATCCAATCCTTTTACTTCGAAAGGTCTCAGCGTTTCGATCATTTTGGCGGCAGATAGACTTCGTGTTGTTGCTAGAATTGCGCATCCGTTGATTTGACTGCATCTCAGGGGGGCTAATAATTGACGCCAACGGTTCTTAACCTTGTCTTCCCACACATCATCTATGACAACCAGAAACCTCTTGTTTCTAATGTTCTCTATGAGGAGCTCCTGAAGCACATTGAAGCTGCTTACATTATACAAATACTGGCGGCCTGTACATGCTTGCTCTAACATCTCACGTGTTAACTTCACCTCATTGAAGTCAGAGGATGCACAGATCCACATCCGCAGGCCAAAATGATCTTTAATTCTTTGGTCATGGTACACGTATCTAGCAAGAGTTGTCTTCCCAACTCCTCCATTGCCAACTATTGGAAGAACACGTAGGTCGTCATTGGATTTGTGATTAATCAGTACTTTCACTATCTTGTCTCTCTCTCTATCCCTCCCATACACCTTCTGTTCAAGTGGCACCGAAGTTGTTGTCAGTGTTGCCTTGTTGCTCACTGCATGCTCTGTAACTGTTGCAGCACGGTATGAGCTCTCCAGATGGAGAACCTTCTGCACGGAATCGGCAACCATGCACAGCTGGCTTGCTATTTGTTTATTCTACGAGAGATATCGTGCTTGTTCTGTAGCGGCACAAGGATGTCTTCTAGCTCCTGTTCTGCTCTCCTCCTTTTTCTTCCGGCATGGGACATGACAAAATCTACAGCCTTGGAAGCCCATGAAGTAAAACTGTGTTTAGCATCATCCCGTGCCAGATGACAAGTAGAAGAAGAGAAGCTGGAATTGGCTGAATATTCACTGCTTCTATCCAGAGAAGTGCCAGCATTACCTGCATAGGCGGAGAGGGAGGGAAAGTGATACTAGTTTTTTTTTTTCCGACAGAACAGACTGGATACAGAAACCTATATAGTTTTTTTTTTTGACAGAACAGAAAAGCAATAGAGTTGGATGGCTTGAACAATCACTTCGTTATTATAGGCACTAGAGTATCACCGTACAAAAAAGAACAGTCATAAATAAAAACGGTGAATGCTTCGTTTGGGGATTCAGGATCCGAGACGAGATACCTTGCTGGATCTCTCGCTGGAGGCGGTGGTAATCGAGTTCGTCCAAGACGTCCTCGGCGTCGTACAGCAGCTGCCTCAAATTATCCATGGACCGCGCCAAGGGCAAGTTCCCGTCCCCAATTCTCCGGGCCGCGGCAAGCAACGCCTCGACGCTCCTCATCTCGCGCTCGAGCCTCTGCGTGTCGCCAGCGAGCCCAACCTCTGTCGCCCAGACATCCAGCTTGTCCGTGAGGCTGCTGAGGATGCTCTGCACCAGCCACCCGATCGTCGCGTCCACCACGCTGCCCTGCACCCCCATATCCGCAGTGGGCGAGCCAACGGAGGGACGTACGGTGGTGGAGGTTGTACGTGCTGGCGTTGCGAGTTGGGAGCAAGGCGATACGGCGAGGAGGAGGCCATCGGCTGTCGTCGTCTTGGGTTTCGGATGGAGTGTTCGAGGACTATGTGCTTCGATGCGTTCTCCGTCTTTTGTCCATTTCGCTGCGTTGCCGATGGCGGCGCCCTTTGGAACCACCGCCGGCACCCAAACGTCATTACTGCACCGAAGTTGCAGGTCTGGGCCTTTTCCTGCTTAAATTGTGCAACATATCCCGGCGTTGCCTACAGAGAAACAAATCTTCTGTTCGCCAAAAAAAAAAAATCCTATATGTTTGTTAGCTATTTTATTTTTGTTTTGAAGGACCGAGAAGGCGACCAGAGGGGGGGTGAATGGGAGCCGATAAAAATTCTTGCAAAGAACTTGGCCTATGTCACAACCCACCTCAAGAACAACCACCAAGATCACACACACGCATGAAACGTGATGTGATGACCTTAGGAATGATTGTGGAAGAGATATAAACACTTACGGAAGCAAATCAAGCAAAGACACACTTAAAAAGATGATCTGGAAAAATCATAACAGAAACCTCCCATCGGATAGTCCGGTAACTTGCCGGATACTCCGGAATCTGGAACCAACATCAGAACCTCCCCATCGGACACTCCGGTAACATGTCGGACACTCCGGCCATCGGATACTCCGGTATTATGCCGGATAATCCGTCCCTGTCAGGACAGCTCGCGCGCAAGCTCAAGAAAAATCTCGAAACCCGACCAAACGACCTCCAAAAATCACGAAATTTGAACCATAACTTCGTCTTGAGATGGTGAACATCATCCAATAGGAGTCACACCAAAAACCCAAAGAAATCCATACGGATTTTGGATTCTACCATGAAAGGTAGGGTTTGAATGAACTAGAGAAGGAAACTCCACCAAATCATCAAATCGAAGGTGCTCGTGCCATGAATTCGGTCAAGGACCTACCAAGAATTGTTCTAGCACATCCTAGCACCAAGATCCCCCAAGAAATTCATCCCAAAACGCATCATACAAGGCGAATCGAAAATCACCCAAAAATAGCTCCGAAAATGGGGAAAATAACAAATTCGGAAATCAAGATGAGGAGAACACTTTGAGAACGAATTGATACTTGGTATTACTCAAAGATGTATGTGTCAAGCCACTCCCTAGCATACACAAACTAAGGATGACAAAAAGCTCAATCAAAGAGCCATCTCCTCTCTTCTCCTCTCTCTTTCTCTCCTCTCTCAAGCCCTCCCTCACAAACACAAGTGAGAGGCTCAAGGGGGCAGCCACAACCAGCCACCCACCTTATCTCTTGGACATTTTCACATCCCGAAAATACCCCTCACACTACAACACACCCATACATACATAAGGGCGTTTCCGTCCAACTTTTTCTCCATCACCCGAACGCCGTCGGGACCTTCACAACTTAGCTTCACCTCGAAGCTACCTTCGCGATGGTGCCACATGCACCACCATCCGCCGTCGCCGGTTTTGAGGCCCAAACCGGGAAACCGTCCGCCGTCGATTTTGAGGCCCAAACCGACAAACCGTCCACCACCGGTTTTGAGGCCCAAACCGGGAAACCGCTCACCACCGGTTTTGAGGCTAAACCGGGAAACCGTCGACCACCGGTTTTGAGGCCAAACCGGGAAACCATCCACCACCGATTTTGAGGCCAAACCGGGAAACCATCTCGATGTCGATGCGTGTCACCTCGTTCCGCGAACCTCATCGCCGTCAAGTCTCCTCGGTCCCAGCCCGTCGGGACCCTTCACTTGCACCGGCCTCCCGTTCGCCTTGACCCTGGTCAACACGCCATCTTCATCACCTCCACGGTTTTGAGGCCAAACCGCAAAACCGTCCGTGCTTCTCATCCTCTCCACGTGTACGGTGTGGATCACCCTTGACCTCACCCGGCCTCTCGATCGTCCGGCCCCAAGTCCCCGCTTGGTCCCGATCCTCCCGCCGTTGACCATCAAGTTGACTCCATTGACCTACACATCATGAGACAAGCAAACGCATTTCTTTCTCCTCCAACACTTCACCAACTATGTTTAGTTATAAAGCAACACTCAAAGTTGCCAAAACGAACAAGCTAAAGCGATATCAAAATCCGCATTTCAACTCAACACCAAGTCAATTACTCATCACAATCATCAAGCCTTGGCACATCTCAACATGGCTTCTCATGTTTCGCTGTCAAATTTGCGTCCATCCATGCTGTTCCGTCATCTGTATGTGGAGCTAGGTTTTCAAAATTGTTTCAACTTATCGATAAAGGTCACCTAAATAGAGAACAGCATGGATCAAACTGGTCACCTATCATAAAGGTTTTCAACTGGTTTTTAAAAATCGTTTGATCCGTTGCAACCGGTCACCTATATGGATCAAACCGGTCATCTGTATGGTTCGCCAGTTTTCGCAAAAACAGGTGGAAAAAGGAAAAAAAAAAGAAGCAAATTTTGAATTTGAACAAGTTCGAAACATTATGCCGCTCGATTTTCACGGTTTACCGCTTGGATTTAGCAGTTTTGTGGTTTCAAATTATTTTCAAGTGTTTAGAAAGGTAAGCCGAGCAGTTCCCTCGATTTAATGCTCGGTTTGAGCGGTTTTCGAAATTTCAATGTTTTTTTTCTGAAAAGTTTAAACTTTTTTTTTGTCAATTACCAGACGATTGCTTGTACGACCAATATGCTCGGACCGGTTTTCGTCAGTTTTGAGAAGAGTGATGCGATGCTATACACACGACGACCGTGTACGTCTGCATCGTACGATCGCTTCGGCTCATGTGCATTCAGGGAAGCAAATCACGGCGTTAATGAAAATGTTAATCACAGTAACCGGACTTACCGGTCCGGACCGGTTACCTCGGTTTATCGGTTTTCGATCGGTTTTTGATTTTGAATTTAAATGAATTTGAAAATTTGATGAATTTTGTCTGGTTTGTCATCGGTTTTGATCGGTTTGATCAGTTACCAACCGGTAACCGGACTTACCGGTCTGGTCCGGTTCGGTTGGTTTGATCGGTAAGGGAAACCTTGCGTGTGTATATCATTTTCGTTTTGAGAATCATGACGCGGAGTGCCTTTTGTCAACTTGGGCTGCACTTATTTTGGTTGGGTGCGGACCGCATCTTCTCAAGCCGCTGGAGCCCCGTGTTACCTAGTCCATCTTTATCACCTCCATCCACCGCAGCGCCGATGGGGCGTGCCACCCCGCCAAGTCCAGCATGGCCTGGCAGTCCGCGACGTCTGCCGACCAGGCTCCCAGCGACACCCTTCCGGCCGGGCACGATGGTGGCCACCGGCAGCTCCAGCGCCCTGGACGTCGCGCCCAGCACCATGATCTGCCCCCATCGGTTTGAGCAGCGCCAGCAGCGGCGCGATCGGGTGCCATGCCGACAGCGTCTCGATGACGCCGTCGTCCATGGTGCCCGTCGGCCCTTATCTGCTCGGCGTCGTCGCTGACCATGAACGAGTCGGCGCCGGGATTTTCGAGCGCCTCCCGGCGCTTGCCGGGGGACGTGCTGACGACGGTGACAGTCATCCCGAACGCCCTGCCGAGCTTGACGGCGACGTGTTTCCACGACGCCGAGGCGCTTCCCGAGCTCGTTCAGGCCGTGGCGCACCATCGAGCGCCCGCGTAGCGCTTGTCCACGACGATGGCGTCGGTCGTCGGAGAACTCGCCGCGCGTGACCGCGCCGCCGTGCCGGCGGTCGACACCGTTGCATGAGGCGACCATTCCCGCAACACTGGCAGTAGTTCTCGTGCCCTTTTTCCCGCAGCACTCGTAGGCGCGACACGAGTCGACGTAGTAGCCCAAGCCCACCGTGTCGCCTGACTTTTGGACGCCGCCGCCGATGCCGGTAACCATGCCGACGATCTCGTGCCTGTGCGGAGACGCCATTGCTTCAACACATTATTGGTTTAACTACAGCATCAAAACAATTTGCAATGTATGGAGTTTTTAGGTGGCATAGAAATCGGTTTACCCGGGAACAACAGGGTACGTACATGGTGTGGCGCCAGTCGTTCTTGATGACATGGAGGTCGTTGTGGCAGATACCGCAGTAGAGCACCTTGATGGTAACCATCGGCACATCGATCCATCGTACTCAATCATGCATATGGATTTTCTCGTACTGTGTGGCTATCCTTCGCGCTGAAAATTGCGGCAGCTAGTGTACGGTAGAATCCCACATTTCCAAAGCCTAATGGTTAAGGCATCCGAGTAATATCTTTGAGGTCTTGGGTTCGACTCCTCGTGGGAGCGAATTTTTTAGGATTTAACGGCTTTGTGCTTTCAGCGGTAGGTGACGTGGCCGTCGACAGCGAGGCGCCAATGGTGACTTTGTCAATCTGGAGGATTTGCCGGCTCGGTCTTCGAAGATGCTCATAGGGGTAGGATTTACGTATGTGCGTTCATAGGAGTGAGTGTGCGTGCGTTGTGAGTGTCTGAGTTGTACTGTGTAATAAAAAAAAAATTCTGTATCAATAATGTGTCATGCTTTAGGCCGCGGGACAACCAAACGAGTGACGATCAGTACGCACAGCATCTTTTTTCCTCGTTTGATTTGCTTTCTAATCACGAGATGGTAGACGATTGATCACCGAAAGAAAAGTCAAGTTAACTGGTCTATAGACCTTTCGAAAATTCATCAGTACTATAGGTGGAGGGAGGAACGAACAAGAAAAGGGAAGGAAATTTCTTTTCTAAGAAAGATACTTATGTCGTCCACAAAGATAACCCAAAAAATAACTTTAGTAGTTTCAAAAAAAAACTTTAGTGATCATAGAGAAAAACTTAGAAAACATTCCACTGGGGGAGATGCCGCTCCGCGGGACCATCCTTATCGCTTTAGTTTCTTGAGGGGACGGATGGGAGACACGCAATGGTTGTGTGTCACATAGGCACTAATTAACTTCATCATTATATAAAGAGCCATAATATGAGCTGTCAAGAGGGTTGAAAATAAAAGCCGGTGTTGGTGACATAAATTGAAAATAAAAGAAAAAAACACGAAAAACAAGCTACTTGAAATAGAGAACATAAAAGATGAGTAAATTATGTATTGAAACAACTTAATTACACTTTAAGGCAATTATTTTAATGGAAATAATACTATCAATATCTGAAACACAAAATCACTAAAGTTCTAGTATTGTTATAATACAAGGAAGGTCAAATTAAATCGCATTAATACTAGCAGAATTGAAGGAGCTGACAGAATATGCCCAATCCAACGGGAATACTAAGCAAATCGATGGAGCAAACGACTAATAGATGATTAGAGAATTTCCATGAAATTGCATATATGAATCAATTTCAATGGCTTATACAACAAAATTAGACCGGAAAAGCGGTAAGAACAACTAGGGATTGAGCTAGAAATGGAACAAACTAACCAACAAATTTCAAATCAAAACCGATCCAATGCAGTAGAATGAGATGAGCAACACATTCGACAAAAGATAATTACAAAAATCACACATAAATCATAACTCACCTGCAAAAGACTTAAACCCTAAGACAAGGGAAACGAGGAGGGGAGAAGGGAGGAAAAAGCGAAATGGCGACTTGATTTTCTGGTCGGCACGGCGCCCGAAATACAAAACCATGGGGCGAAAAGTCAAGAGGAAGGTTGACCCACAAGACAGAGGAATGAGAGGTCAAAAAAAGATCGGACGGCAGAGATCGCACGACGCAAAGATCTGACGGTGCAAATAAGCGAGTGCTGCGAAGACGAGAAACCACTCGGGTGTTGTTTAGGTGTTTCCCATTTAAAACTGTTTTATAGTTCCACTTCAACCTTATCAAAGGTCACCATGTGACATATGTCCATGTATCGTTTTATTTCGATATCAAACTATATGGCCCACAAACTCACAATGCAATAGACGAACAGCAAACGTCGATCATAAAGACATGTTTTTGATGAAGAAAGAACAAGAACACCATGCGTCGTCTTATTTGCACACCAAACTATACTGTCCACAAACTCATAATGCGATACAGGCATACAGCAACAACAACTGACGACCATGAAGCAATTTGAAATCTGCACCCATTTACTGTGGCAAAGGCAAACGCAACCACTAGCCTTCCGGCTAGGCGGCTGAGCTGAGGCTGCCGGCGGCGGCGGCGTCGATGACAAAGCGGTAGCACACTTGTCGAGCCGCTCGAGCGCCGTGTTGACGTAGTCCATCTTTATCACCTCCACGGCTCCACCTCGGCGCCGATGCTGTGCCGCCCCGCGAAGTCCAACATGGCCTGGCACTCCGCGACGCCGCCGACCAGGCTCCCGGCGACGCCCTTCCCACCGGGCCCGATGGCAGCGATTGGTAGCTCCAGTGGCCTGCTAGTCGCGCCCAGCACCACGATCTACCCCATCGGCTTGAGCAGCGCCAGCAGCGGCGCGATTGGGTGCCAGGCCGACATCGTGTCGGTGACGCCGTCCATGGTGCCCGCCACCACCGCCCTCACCTGCTCGGTGTCGCCACCACAGTGACGTTCTCCGCCGAGCCCCACGATGCCGAGGCGCTTCCCGTGCAAGTTCAGGCCGTGGCGCGTCATAGCGCTGTACACCGTGACGCCGACGTAGAGAAGCGGCAGGCTGGCCGGGACGCCGTTGCAGGTGGCGACCAGCCCCACGCAGTAGTTCGTGCCCGTTTCCGCTGAACGACATCAATCGGCGTAGTAGCCCACGCCCACCGTGTCGCCAGGCTTGAACTTGCTGACAATGCTGGCGACACCGACGATCTCGTTCCTGCGCGGAGATGCCATAGCTCAAACTCGTTACTGTTTTCCTGGATTTGCTTTCCAATGACGAGAGGTCACCGGAACAAAAATCCTAACCGGTCAGTAGACTCAAGAAATACCTTTCCTAGATATTTGTGTACGTGGTCCATCAGAGGGAACGCGAAAATAAACTTCAGTGATCATTGAGAAACAATCAGTGAACATTTTCATCGCTTTATTTTCTTGACGGGACAGACGGGGGACAGGCAATGGTTGTCTTATATCGGTACTAATTTACTTCAGTATATAATGCAAAAGTTGCAATCAAAGCTTAGTAACCAAACCACAGCCAATACCTTAATAACAAAGAAAGAAGATATAAACTATACTATGATTTATAAGCATATTAACGAGCCCATAGACATAGTATATCCTCACTCAGAGGGTGTTTGGATCACCATGACTAAAAAAAGTCAGGCTAAATTTAGTCACTTTTAGGGACTAAATTCCCAAACAGGTGGAGACTAAAAGGAACTAAAATTAGTTTAGTCTCTAGTCAGGAGAGGGCCAGCTAAAAGTTTTTTAGTCTCTTTCTCTCTCCACTTTAATGCTCTTTAGCTCTCACTTTAGTCCTATCTTCCAAACAGGAAGGTGACTAAAAACTTTTAGTCTGACTACTTTTAGTCATAAGATTAAACTGTATCCAAACAGGCTCTCAGTCTTATTAAGTGCTCACTCGTTTCTTGCTAAAAATTCAAGGCAACGACTTCTGATGAGTTCCACACATCCAGATTTCCATAAGTCCCCTTTGATTTTGCTATATGTCCAGTGTCGCATCCAATGAGCTCCTACAAAAATCATTAGAAATATTTATTTATATTTAAGGGAAACAATTTGCTAATAGTACTGAAAAGTCTAATGAAACCATTTTGAGTTATAGTTATGTAAAGTTATCAAAACAATAATTTGTTTAGAGGTGTCTCAATAATTCAAAACAACATCAACATGTGACGTGCATTCGGCCAGAATAAGGAAATGGAGCTCCTGTCGTGCTTGCGGCACGGCAGCATGTGACATGCCCAATAAAGAGAGGCCGAGCCGCCCATGTGAGCGCACAACAAAGGAACGTCACATGCTGTTGTGGCTCAAGCACGACAGGGGATCCGTTCCTGCCAGAATAGGGGTAGCCGCGAGGCCCAACCTGGAAAGCATGAGCACGTGGTTGGTTTCCTATTCTTAGTTGGGCTTGGATTAATTATTATTTTAATTGTTTGGCTGTTTTTGTCAAAGTTGCACGCCTTCGTGATTCACATGTTAAAAAAACACTCCATAGGCATAACTCATGAATGAAATGGCTAAGTCCCGATGACTCCATAATTTTATTTAGAAACCAGTAAATGCCTAACACACAACCACCAATTTGATAGAAACTCCACTTTATTTCAAAATAACGAAGTACAATTGTTTCAAAATAACAAAGTACAACTCCACTACTACTCCTCCTCCTCCCTGTCTCGGCAAAACTATTTTATAGCCCAACGATACCAAAAACAGGTCACCAATGTGTCCCTGTCTCATCTTATTTTGACATCAAACTATATGGTCCACAAACCCACAATGCAAAACATGAAACAAAAGAAGACGATCATCATGAAACAGCTAGTAATTTCAAATCTGCACGCATTCACCGGGGCAAAGGCAAACGAGACTGACAGCCACCTAGCTAGGCGGAAGAGCCGAGGCTCCCGGCGACGTCGATGACAAAGCGGTAGCGCACGTCGTTCTTCTCAAGCCGCTCTAGCGCCGTGTTAACATAATCCATCTGTATCACCTCCACCTCAGCGCCGATGCCGTGCTTCCCCGCGAAGTCCAGCATGGCCTGGCAGTCTGCGATGCTGCCGACGAGGCTCCCGGCGACGCCCTTCCCTCCGGGCACGATTGCAGCCACCGGCAGCTCCAGCGGCTTGCTCATCGCGCCCAGCACCACGATCTGCCCCATTGGCTTGAGCAACGCCAGTAGTGGCGTGATCGGGTGCCACGCCGACACCGTGTCGATGATGCCGTCCATCGTGCCCGTCGCTGCCTGCGCAATCATGTCGAACGCACCACGGCAACTTTATTAGATGCAGATATCAAGATTTTGTGACGAGTGACGACGAGATTTTGTGATGCAAAACACAGCACACACCTTCATCTGCTCGGCGTCGCTGCTGAGCACGAACTCGTCGGCGCCGAGGATATCGATCGCCTCCTGATGCTTGCCGGGGGACGTGCTGACGACGGTGACCTTCATCCCGAACGCCTTGCCGAACTTGACGGCGACGTGGCCGAGGCCGCCGAGCCCCACGACGCCGAGGCGCTTCCCGGGAGAGTTCAGGCCGTGCCGCACCATTGGGGCGTACACCGTGACGCCGGCGCAGAGCAGCGGCGCGGCCCTGTCCGGCGGCAGGTTGGCCGGGACGCGGACCACGTAGCGCTCGTCCACGACGACGGCGTCGGCGAACCCGCCGCGGGTGACCGCGCCGCCGTGCCGGTGGTCGACGCCGTTGCAGGTGGCGACCAGCCCAGCGCAGTAGTTCTCGTGCCCGCTCGCGCAGCAGTCGCAGGCGCGGCACGAGTCGACATAGTATCCCACGCCCACCGTGTCGCCGGCCTTGAACTTTTTGACACCGCCACCGACGCCAGTAACGATGCCGACGATCTCGTGCCTGTGCGGACAGACCATTGCTTCAACACATTATTTTTTTTCCCACAGCATTTGAAAGTTTGCAATGTATGTAGTTGCTTGGTGGCGTAGAATCGATTTACCCGGGAACAACAGGGTAGATGGTCTTGCGCCAGTCGTTCTTGATGAAATGGAGGTCAGTGTGGCAGATCCCGCAGTAGAGCACCTTGATCGTGACATCGTCATCTCCCGGAACCCTAGAATTATGATCAAAGCTGTGAATGTTGTGCTAAGTTCTACTACTATGTCTGACAGTAGACATAAGAGTGTTGTTTCCAGATCCCATTTCGCCGAAAAAAAAAAAAGATAAAGCAGAGTGCTCGACATTAGCCACTGAAGGAAGCATGTACATACCTTGTGGAGAAGCTGTAAGGTGAGAGGACACCGGTGGCGTCCCTCGCCGCCCAGCCAAGGGCTGCAATCCCAACTTGTTCCATTTCTAGTAGAATCACTTGCTTATGCCTGCGGAGGGTGAGGCTGCAGTGGTGAGTCGGTTGGGCTCAGATCACTGACAGTGGACGGGCGATGAGGAGCGCACAGAAATATCCAAACTGCCGACAAAATGCAGTACACATATGGAAAACAAGTCGACAAAAAGCTGCAAAATTAGCACGCCATCCATGGTAACCATCGGCACAGCTATCCATCGCACTCAATCATGCATGATATTTCTCATACTGTGTGGCTATCCTTTGCTGAAAATCAGCAGCTGGTGTACGGGAGAACCCCACATTTCCAAAGTCGTGTCATGCTTTAGGCCGCGGGACAACAAGACGAGTGACGATCAGTACGCGCAGCATGTGCCGTGCATTTGTCTTTTTCTCCGGGTTTGATTAGCTTTCTTATCATGAGATGGTAGATAATTGATCACCGAAAGAAAAGTCTTAACTGCTCTATAAGCCTTTCTAAAATTCATCAGGACTCTAGGTTGATGGAGCAATGAAGTAAAAAGGAGAAGGGAAAAAGTCATTTCCTAGATATTTGTGTGGTCATAACTTCAGTGATCACTAGCTTCAGGGAACTTTCCACTGGGGAAAATGGCGCTCTGCAGGATGATTCTTATCACTTTTTTTCTTTTGACGGGACAGACGTGAGACAGACAATGGTTGTTACTTGTTAGGTCTCAAAAAGGTACTAATTTACTTCATTATATAAAGCAGAAACTGCTACCAGAGCTTAGGACCGAACCACAACCCAATGACATAATAACAAAGAAAGAAGATACAAACTATAATATGATTTATAAGCATATTAATCAGTCCATAGACTTTGTATATATATCCTCAGTGATTCCTAAGTGCTCACTCATTTCTTAGGAAGAAAAATAAGGCAATTATTTCTAAGGAGTGAAATACAAGCAAATTTCTACAACTTTAAACTTTTTTGCGACATGTCCAGTGCCACATCGAATGAGCTCCTGCAAAAAACATTTACAAAATGTTTCTTCATATTTAAGGGGAAAATGGTTTGGCAATAGTACTGAAAAGTCTAATGGATCCATTTTAAGTTATAATTACGCAAACATTCTCAAAATTTTAACAAATGGTGTTTTTAAAAATAATCAGTTTAAAGTTGTTCTAGTAATTGAATATAATATCAACTGGATTGAGAAAAGAACCAACCACAACCTAATTTACTCTAGTGCAAAAAAGAGTTAATTAAATGTTCTGAAGTATACATGCGACAAAATCTTTAACCTTGTTGAGTAGAGTATGAGGAATATGGTCGGATACACCAAGTGCACCAACCTCTCATGACTAACCACATGTCAGATAGCACATCTTTGTGAGAGTTTTTTGCCTGTGCGTAGAACTCGATAGACAAATTTAATGTTTCTTGCAATTTCACTACAACTATATGTTATGAAAACACAATTCAATTTCAAATCATACTTTTGGAAATTTATTACAAATGTATAATTTTAATTATATTGGTGATCAGAAATTATAAAAATGGCTTTTTGAACAATGGTGGTCCTCAATGACACTGCTAAAACCTTATAGAGTTGCATCCTTTATTATGTAATCGATGGAGCCTAATTCATATGGTTGAAACCTTAGAAGTAGAACCGTATCATTTTCTATGCAATATGAATAAGTTAGCTCAAAATAATTTTTTTGTTAATTTTAAAATCTAGTACATTCACAAAGGATATGGTCTGTTCCATAAAATGTCCGGTTGAACATAGCTAAGGTGGTGCTCGGCGAATGTTTTTTCCATTTCAGTTAGTTAAAACCAAAGCAAGCAATTTATTGATGCAAAAAACCAAGGAATTAAAACCAATCCAACAAAAATGTGCGGCATAGCTGGTTGCGTGCAAACAACTAATTGATGCAAAGAGTTTATGTGGCACAGAGAAATTACTGTTCTTTTCACGCGAGCAGAGGGAAAATGACAGTAAAAAAAAAAATTGTTTCAATCCTAGACACTGGTTCTTTTCTGTGGCCATTAGCCAACGCGGCAAGGTTGGTCCAAAACTGGGACATGACGCCAAGCTTGCAGATGGGGCTCACCTCATCGTCAGCTTCCCACCACAAATTCGCATGTTTCCAAGGCTCAAGTTGTCCCCGCATCCTCAGTACTCTAGCGCTCGCGCGCTAACTCGCTCATGGCTGCAGCATTCACATCCTCCCGGGCCTTCACGCCCTTGCTCCACGGGCACCAACCACGGAGGCGGTGTGTAAATGTTGTCGTCGCCGCCGCGAGCACGCCAGACTCCGAGCCAGCCTCGGCGACGGCAGCTGGGGCGGGGCAAGGGAAGAAGAAGACGGTGGACACGAGGATACACTGGTCGGACCCAAACGAAGGGTGGGTAGGAGGGAAGACCAACAAAGACGGCGATGACGGCGGCAGCCGCCGCCGCGGCAAGGAGCCTTTCGGAAAGACGTACGCCGACCTCATCAACAGCTCGTCCGAATCTCACTACCAGTTGAGTTCATTCTCCAGTTCATGCTCCTTCCATCCATCCATAAAGAAAATTCTGACATAAACCCATCCAAATTGGCGATATGCTGTCATCGATATTTCAAAATCCTGGTGAATTGCGAAATTCAATCGGTATTGTTGACTCCTTGTTCTCCTGATAGATTTCTGCTGGAATTGAGTCACACTGCTCTGTTTAAGCTAGTGCTCTGTTCTTAAGCTAAGACTCTGACCAAAGCATATGAGAAGTGACTAGCTGCAAACTAAGCAGGTTCCTGGGGATAGCGCCTGAGGCGGACATTGAGGAGATCAAGGCGGCGTACCGGCGGCTGTCCAAGGAGTACCACCCCGACACGACGACGCTGCCGCTGAAGACGGCGTCGGAGAAGTTCATCCGCCTGCGGGAGGTGTACAACGTGCTGAGCAAGGAGGAGACCCGGCGGTTCTACGACTGGACGCTGGCGCAGGAAGCCGAGAGCCGCCGGCTGCAGCAGCTGAGGTCCAGGCTCGAGGACCCCTACGAGCAGGACCTCCGGAACTACGAGTCCATTCCGGACACCGTCGACCGGCTCGGCGGAAAGAACATGAAGCTCAGCGACCAGGCCATGACCGCGATCACCTTCGACATCGTCGTCATCATCATCGCCATCTGCTCCATCGTCTACGCCGTCGTCTTCAAGGAGCAGTACTGAAGGCAACTTGTCAACAGCAGCAGACGACCATATACTGGATGATATAGGTAAACTAATTGATGATAAAAATATAGTATTCTGGGACGTTTAAGTGCATCAGGTATTGTTAATAGAAAAAGATAGGAATGATAATTCATCAGTATTGTGTCACCAACGCTATATTTGAGTCCTCGAACCATAATTCCAGAATAATTCTCTGGGACAATCTGTGGTTTATTATTCAATCAAAGGATGTGAAACAGGGCAAATCTATCACAACTGGGGGCACATCCTGCACTCTCTAGTTATCTCTGGTTAAAGTGAAAGAAAGATCAAAAAGGTAAACCCATGCATATACATGAAACAATAGCATGGGTTGTGGGTGTCTAATTCTTTAAGAATCTCCACACTCGATGATCTTGACAACGGAAGAATCACCAATCTTTTCGAAAATTATCACCCTGTCAAAAGGCTTTACTATGCCGACCGATCGACCATAGTTCAGTGCGAGTTTTATCCCATATTCTTCCTTTGTAAGCCCACCAGTTTCAGCCTGTTACAGAGTTCAAAGATACCTGATGAATCCTAACTTTTTTTTTTTGGCATACGGCTCCAATACTAGCAATAAACAGGCTAATAGCTGCATACATACCTCATCAGTACTTCCCATCAAAGGGTACACGCCTCTTATTGCGAAACATTGCCTTGCCTGAACGTGAATCAACAATGGTACGAAGATGAGTTTGCAAAGCCTGACTGATGGTGAACAAAAGACTGACAATATGAAACTCAAACAGGTTTAAGAGATGTAAGTTACCTGTGTTGTGCCATAAGAACGCCACTTTGACGGGTCAGAACCGTCACGTGGGAACACAACTGCTAAAACTGGCATTGGTGGCCTGTACTTAGCAACTAACCTGCACACAGACAAGAAGTGAATAATAGCTTTGAATTACACGAACCTGTCCAGTGAGGTGATGGTGTTGTAGTATAGAGCACCTGGCAGCTCTTCCTGAGAATGTGAACACAACAATTGCAGCAGCTTTTACTTTCATTGCAGAACGAACCTAAAGAAAACAAAATATAGATAGTCATTGATACTCAGGCATGAATTTTGTATCTGCTCCCAGTGAGTTTACTTAGACAAAACAGCAGGTGATGTTCCCAATGAATAAACATTATTTACCGCTGCTGATGCCACAGATTCCTCATGGGGCATTGGTTCACCTACATGCCTCATGACTTTCTTGAACTGAAGTGGCTGGTTATAAACAGTCTCAGCCTAGAAGAATCACCATTAATCAGTCAAGCATTCAGATAGTTATATAGTAAAATTTATTGTCCAATAGGTAGACACATACTTCTGCACATATCCTTCCCACAGTACTCACTGCATCGACAGGATAAAGCCCTCTAAGTGTCTCCGCACCGAGCAAAATACCATCAGTTCCTGGAATTTGATAACCACATGGAATAAGAAATACATTCATGATGTGCTTGAAATGCGGTGAATGTTCACAAACCATCTAGGACAGCATTTGCAACATCAGTTGCCTCTGCACGTGTAGGGCGAAGGTTGTCAATCATACTGTCCACAACTCTAGTGATGATCACAGGTTTACCAGCCAGATTGCATTTCTGAATAGCTGTTTTTTGGAACATGAAAACCTGAAGTGTCAAAAGTAACATATTATGAAAGTAAAGGTCAAGAATGGCATGTCATTATGACATTCATATAATTTCTGCACAGGATAAAAGTCGCAGTGGTATTTCCAAGAATTGTGAAGCATACCGGAATTAAATGACCCACTAGAAATGAAGACTCAAAGTGCAAAAGTGGCATAATGACATGAATGTGCAAATCTGATAAATGCATAAACAGTTAATAGGAACTTCATGAGAGATCAGAATTTACATTTTCTGGTGGAAGGTCAATTCCCAGGTCTCCTCGGGAAATGATGACACCGTCCGCCTCTTCAAGAATTTCATCAAAATGGTCCAAACCCTATCAAGAAATGCGCAATGTAATAATCACAAACATAGCAATGAAACAAGCTGGGAACACTAGCTTTGTAAAAGCATGATACTTACCTCAAAATTTTCAACTTTTGCATATATCTGTGTGTCATGAAGGTCGTGTGATTGTAAAAAGGATCGCAGCTGCACATCACAAATATCTAACAGTCAGCAGAGTCTTCACATGTATCATAAAGTACTTCAATAGTACAAATTATGTCAAAAAGAATGGTAGGATGAATGTGTGGTGCCAGATAAAAGGAGAAACTTATGCACCAACAGCGTATCCAAAAATATATAATGCAGATATAAAATGAAAAGATTAATATACTAACCAAATTTTCTATACTTATATGTGCATCAGGCTCTATCATTAGAACGGCTAGACATTGTTGGTTATCTTCAAAGTTGGGACTATAGTGTGTATGGTGTTGTCTATTGATTAAAAATATCAAATTCCTTTGCACCAAAATTCATTTTGCAATATGCTTTTTGGCTACTCAAATTGACATCACGTGAAAGCCTCATACATATTGTACCAAAGGAACCAGAAAAACGAAGTAGGTAAGTAATCAACAGTTCAAGTGGAAGAGTAAAATAATTAGCACAGCAAACTCACCTCCCTGACATCCTCACCAGAGCGGGTATGGGAAAGCGATATAATGTCAACGCTGTTCTGTGAACCCCAAGTTGAAATGACCTATAGCAAGAAAACTGTGCTCAGGACATTTTTGAAGACATTATAGCACAAACATGCACATATAACCACATCTGTATTACCAAACACAAGTTGGGAAAGAAGCACTGCAATGAGTAATCTCTAAAGAATTTAGTCTAGTGAACAGGCTTTTATTGATAATGACCTATTGCAAAATAATTGTGCTCCAGATAACGTTAAAAAGGTATAATAGCACCAATTTACATTATTAAACAGATACATGTCATAAATGTAACTTTGAAAAAAGAGTAAAATTTGAAGAGTTTAGTATTTTATTTTTGATGAAAATGCTTATATATATCTGCAGCCATGGACGTAAAAATAGTGCAAACATCAGAAGAGATAAGATATACCATGTCACATGCAGCTTGATAGTCAGGTTTACATGTAACATGACAAAAGCATTATTTCTATCATAAACTTGCGGCATATAAGTTTGTGGTAGCCCAACCATGATAAAATCTGCTTTTCTGTCAGAAATTTTTTATCAAGTTTCGGTAGCCAAGAGCTAAGATAGATCCATCATGGGCTATTATACAAAAGTTGCTAGTCTAAACATTTTGTATAGTCCTAGACGTAAAGTAAATAAATATTGATCATCTAAAACTCAGTGATAAAAAGGAGTTGAAAGAAGGTCCATATTACTTGTTTATCATATTCACTCAAAGTGGGCAAGCCGATGTGAACTTGTGAAGCATGCATAGTGAATATGGGACCGGCAAGTGTAGCAGTGTTCTTTACAAGACAATTCACATTTTCACCAGAAGTCTCCAGAACCTGCATATAACATCACATAAGGAAATGTAAATAGTGCAAGGCAGCATATACTGGAGGAGAATTTACAAATCTGCACACCTCAAGCCACACAGATGTTGTTTCACTTCCTGTGAAGAGATACTGACCAATGAAGAATGTATCACCCTTCTTCACAGCCTGAATCCAAGGAAAGAGCACTATTATCAAATAAGGGATATTCAAAGAAATTGACTCTGAGAAACTGGCAAAAAAAGGATCAAAGACATTTCCATTGACACATAGCAATTGCAAAAGGTGTCTCATGGAAACAGTTCCTTAATAAAGAAAATATTCTCGAATTTTACCTGCTGCAGTCACACAATTGGAAAAACAACCAAATGAAATGTGGAGCGATATATAGCAATTTCACAAGTATGGGTGATTCTGTACACTTACTTTTGCAAGGTCACCAAATTTAATTGGTAGGATCTCAGCAGATGGAGCCTTAGAAAGATCTGGAGTTATAATGACATGATTTCCAGCCTTTAACTCAATTGCCCCACCATTAGGATTATGAACCTGAATTTCAGGACCCATTGTATCCAGCATTATCTGCAGAATTATAAATCGAGTTAGTCAGTTAGATAACAAAATCATATGCCTCTTAACATTAATAACCAATGTAAAAAACAAAGGCATAACACAACACAATGGTAGCATTTGAAGAATTAACGAAGGCAACCAAAATGTGAAAGTCAAAAGGAATGACCATTTGAAAAGATAGAATTATTTCAGCATACTACCTCATAAAAATTAAAAAAAAAAAAATCAACGAAACAATCACGTACAGAGGAAAAATTTATGAAAAGAACAGAAATTTGCAAATACTTTGAATCTCATAGAAAATTAAAAGGGACAAGATAACCCGCATTTACAATTGTGATAACCTGTCGAATAGAAAATTCAACATTTTCTCAATTATTTCAGAAACCATATCTGTGTTAATTATTTGAGAACTCATATCCATGTCTGCACAAGAGAATACATATGGCACGGTAGCCTAAATTCATGACTCGAAAGCCGACGCTGCTTATTCATGCCATTACTTATCTAACTGCTGAAGCCATAAGTTTCATCATATTCCCAACCCTAGTGGTAATATCACTTTTCTGAAGTGCCGGGTTCTGCAAAATAATGCAGGTACAGAAAATGGAAATTTTGGCATAGGAAAGTTCAGAATAAGAAACCCATACTGCTGCAGGAGCTTTGAAAAGTTTGATAGCTAACGACATAATGACAGTAGAAGTACGGGAAAATTACAGAACAGGTGAAAATGCTCTAAAGAATGTAAGACATTTTGTGAGCCAAGAATGGGGAAAATGTTCTAAAGAAAGTTAGACATGGCACATGACACATCTACAAAAAACCAAAGTGAGTCCACAAGAAAAATTACAGAAGTTTATGTGGAAATTTATAGTTTACACAGAAACAAATTTAGATGATCATGTCACCTTAAACTAATTTAAACAAGTAAAGAAAGTAAGTGAAAGAAAAGACAATTTGCAGAGTGAATATATTCCCTTTTTTTAGAACAAAGCTATTAAGAAGAACACACTTTATATTCTTTTACCTTCAACTATCAATTCACAAAGCTTTTAATTGCACACCAAAATAGACTAAAGACACTAAACTGACCATGTCAGAAATATTAATAAATAAACCTTATGCTGTCAAGTGTGAACTTACAGGGCACAACTTCTTGACATTCTGTGCTGCTTTCCTGAGAATGTCTAGAGTCTCCTGGTGATACGTAGCATCCATCCATGAGAAATCAAATCGTGCAACTGAAATACGAAGCATACATATATGAATTGAACAATCGAAATGAATTGACACTAGTCCGGGCGTAAATAAATTCAGTTCCAAAGAGAGCCGTAGCAGAAGAAACCAACCTGACATTCCAGCAGTGAGGCATTCCTCGATGACCTCAACCGAGTGCGATTTGGGCCCAAGCGTCCCAACAATCTTGGTGAGGGATGGGAACACTTTCTGCACAGGCGCACACAGCAAAGCGTAAGGGTGGGTCCCCAACAACAGTCATACTCATAGCAAAATCTAGTGATCTTCCATTTAATCAAGCAATCGAATCAATGTTCCTAGGTAAAGCACACTAAATTCTCTCAACTAGCAATTCCATACCGCACAAAATTTCCATCACCCAATACTAAATCCCCATTTCGTTGGGCATCTGTCGAGGCGATAAAAAAAATACACAGTAATTCACAAAGATCGGCCCCATTTCTCCTGAACCCGTGCTCACGACGCCCCTCCGCGACCCACATCGGATCGAACCAATCCAACCAAATAACGAACCATTCACAAATCGCTACATCCAGACGAAGAGGCTTGTCCCGTCGAACGAAGGCACGCAAGATCTCCGTTAGCCGGCGGGGGAGGCAGTGACAGAGGCAGGAATGGAGGGTGTGGACGACGCTTACCGGCTTGAAGGGGGCGAGGACGGAGGCGAGGCGGAGGGGCTCCTCCAGGAGCATGTGGCTGGCGCCCTGCATCTCGCCGCTGCCTCCTTCTGGAACCGTTGGCTTCTGCCCGCGCCTTCTCTCCGCTGCTCCGGCGCGATGCGATCCCCAGGACCCGGCTCGAGCTGGAAGATGGCGAGAGGAGCGAGAGCACGTCGTGGGGAGAAAGAAAGAAAGAAAGAAAGAAAGAAGAAAGAGAAGAGGCGAGCAGACACAGGCACGCGTGGCGTTTCGGCTTTGCTTTCTGTCGTTTATTTTGAGCTTCTCGACGGTTTGAAGCGACAAAGTCTACCTGGAGTCACTGACTGGTGGGACCCGACATGCTTGCCACCGGTCCTCGTCTTCGGGACCTGCGTGTGGGTCCTGGCGTCAGAAAATGGGGGAGGCGCGGTGCGTTGATGGGTCGATCGGACGGCGGAGGGTTACTCCCGAGGACGCGTGAAAAGGCAAGTGCCCCCCTTTTTTTTTTTAGTGAAGTGAAAAGGAGAGCGCCGCCTTGTTGACTGGTCTCCTTGTAATGTGAGTCCTGGTCGCAGACGTTGTAACGTCCCTGTTGGGCCGTTCCGAGCATGGAGCGTTGCCTGGGTCCATTTGATGTTCTCCTGCTAGCCCAAGGCCGAAGCCACAAGCGATGCGTCCATGTCCTGCACCCAGCACCCCCTTCTATAGATGACTTTATTCTGATTCTTAAAAAAAATGACTTCGTTGTTTTCTTCTTCTTCTTCTTCTTCTTCTTCTTCTTCTTCTTCTTCTTCTTGTTTTTACCTTGCACAACATTTTGCTTCTTCAGACAGAAGATTAGATAGTGACATGCTCCATCTGGCCAAGAATTTTCATGCATTTTTTAAAGTGTATTTTGAAGTTGATGACACATGACGTTTTCGATACAATATTTTTTTTTTGAGAAAGGAGAATATATTAACATTTCAGCCTGCTCATCAAAACTCTAGTTTTGCGGCTAAGCAACAACCAAACAAGCTACTACTTCTTAAGACAACATTGCACTAAAAGATGTTAGAGGTCCTAACTCCAACAATGCCGCCAAAGAGAAATACAACATCAATGACGTCGTCACCTGATCTAGCATAACCGGATAATTGGTTTTCATCACAAAAAATAGAACCTCGTAGCAGTTGATGCCGCTTCCCTAAGAGATGCCTTCAATGAGGACAATGAAGCCCTCGTATGCCATTGTCACTTATGGTTGAGATATAGAGACTCCTGTCACGGAGACACTTACTGGCCTTCCCCTTAAAACTCTACTCCATATACTAAGCAATCTGCACTTCTATGTAGCCTTTGCATTATAAGATCTCTAGTCGGACATGCACACAATGGCTTCTGCTATAGGCATTCCCACGAGACTAGGTAGTGGATCCGCCAACCATGCACATGAACACTTAACAAAGTATGCATCTACAATTCAAACAAGTTCCGAAGACGAAACCTAACCACCATGATTAAGTCAAGCTCTTGATACTTAGCCTAGAACTAAGCAATCGGATAAGCACATGTAAGATCATATATAGAATCCGGATGAACAATCAGACAAAACCATTCATCAGCATAGTTCAATCATACTTTGATATACATAGTACAAGATACATTACCAACTAGTAGGCCTATCTTGATTGATCACCTCGAGCACCAGCAATTCTTGAATCTTCAAGTCGTCGGTCTTGCGAAAAGAACAAAAGAAGGGGAATGACCAAAGATGTCCACGAAGTCAACTTCTCATTGGACCTTTTTTAACATAAAAGGAGATTGATCTGTTTCTTACATTTGAATTCGATATAAAATTTCCAGTAGAGGCAATAGGAATAAAGATGACGACATTGCTGTTTCAATAGCCCAAGTTCGTTAGGAGTGATGGGACATCACGGTTTCAACGAGACAAGCTAACCATGTGCGTATTATTTTCTATACATATGTGCTTTGTTGGTCAACGAATCGAATTATATGCATCATCGAAGAATAATATCAACTGTAAATAAGCGAACTAAGCGAAGTTGGAGAGTCGGGCAGGCAATTGCTCAAGAAGAAACCTAATCAATTAGTCTATATACGTAATCCCCAGTGCGACACTGAGTAAACCATATATTTCTTACATTTGAATTCGATATAAAATTTCCAGTAGAGGCAATAGGAATAAAGATGACGACATTGCTGTTTCAATAGCCCAAGTTCGTTAGGAGTGATAGGACATCACGGTTTCAACGAGACAAGCTAACCGTGTGCGTATTATTTTCTATACATATGTGCTTTGTTGGTCAACGAATCGAATTATATGCATCATCGAAGAATAATATCAACTGTAAATAAGCGAACTAAGCGAAGTTGGAGAGTCGGGCAGGCAATTGCTCAAGAAGAAACGTTGATGCACATGAAAGTCAACTGAGGTTGGGTATTTCTAAGACCGACGTAAGTCGCGAATTAAATTTCCTTTAGACGTGAAGCTAGCCAATACAAACAATTCCAATAGCCGACGTTCCAAGCATTTTTTCCAACCATTATAAGATGCATGCTTCACTTTGATGTGCAGTTGTACACCTACTTTTGATTTGGACCTGCAGGAGCAGAGCGATGACATCGGGACCTAGGTTTCTATGATCAATAAATACCGCGTCCGCCATGCGTTCAAGTTACCAAGTGCACACCTTTCTTCTTCCCTCACCGATCTCGTGCGCACAACAGCTAGCAACCACACGCCATGTTTCTCCAGTTGTTGGCATTGATGTCCCTGGCGGCGCTCGCCGGCACGGGCGACGGCGCCAAGGCCACCACGCACCTGAGGTTCTACTTGCACGACATCGTGACGGCGTTGCCGGGGCAGCCGGCGACGGCGGTGCGCATAGCGAAGGCGACAGCGCCGCTGCCGGGTAACCCCACGATCCCATTCGGCGACATGTTCGTCATCGACGACCCGCTGACGGAGGGACCCAACGCGGCGTCGCCGGCCGTGGGGCGCGCGCAGGGATTCTACCTCGTCGCGTCCCAGACGGAGATCGCCCTGATGCTCATCTTCAACGCGGTGTTCACAGCGGGGCCGCACAACGGCAGCACCGTCGCCGTGGTGTCCAGGGACCTCATCACGGCCAAGGTCAGGGAGCTCCCCGTCGTCGGTGGCACCGGCGTGTTCCGCGGTGCCACCGGGTACGCCCTGTTCAGGACCCATACCTTCAACACCAGCGACATGAACGCCGTGCTCAAGGTCGACATGTACTTGCGCTTCTAATCCGATGTCCGCGATCCTGCACTGCAATATCATCGTATATGTATGTGTGCCCATGTGCTGTGTGCACGTTTAATTTGCACCACGGCTTGGTCGTTCCATCCAAGAAAACAATTTATATGTGAACATGTCTCAAATGTCAGTTTCCATATATGGGTGAGATGTGGTATTATTATGACATTCTATGTAATACTCCCTCCGTTTTTAAATTGTTGTCGCCATTGACTTTTTTATTTACGTTTGACCGTTCGTCTTATTCAAAATAGTTGTTCGAATATGCAAAATTATAAATTAGGTTCAAAATTACTTTGAAGATAAAACAAATCATCACAAAATATATGATATTTTTAAAACTTTTTTGAATAAGACGAATGGTCAAAGATAGCAAAAAAAGTCAATGGCGACGACAATTTAAAAACGGAGGGAGTATATGTTACTTTCCAATTTGCAATACTAGATACCGATTTGAAATATTGTAATAATTGTTACTTGTAATATTACACTATCCATTTGCAATATTATCTTATTTAATATTTGAATTATTATGTCACCATTTGAAATATTATGATATTTTTACTTGTAATATTACACTACCCATTCAAAATATTGTAATATTTATTCATGGCCAAGTCACCAGTAGCACCGGCATGTTCCGTGGCGTCACCGAGTAATATACTATTTCAAATTTGCAATATTATACTCTATTCTCCTTTTTACTGTGTATATACTTTAATTTTTTGATAGTATATGGCCATATTTGGATACAAATTATTTTTGAGCTTTGGAAAAATACCATGGTTCAATAAAAGTACTTTGGCTTTGTAAAGTACTCATGGCCAACTATTTGGATGTAAGAAACTTGGTAGTTTTTAAAAAAACTGTAGTATTGCTAGAAGTGTTGTTATTTTGAGTTCCAAAAACTTCACTCGTGACCTCTCTTTTTTGCTCTAAACTTTGGTAGTACATGGTTGTAGTTTCTAAAATCACCGTTTCTTTATACTCTAGTTTCATTTTGAAAACCATGACATCCAAACATGGCTTAAATCAGATTACTAACCACCCAGAGCGGATTCTAGATTATTTTAATTATTTGATAGTCAACAATCTAGGCATCATAGATGTTGGTTCAGCAGCAAACTGAGAGCATAGATGGTAAAGTTTCTTGTAGTGGAACGAAGCGACCCGGGTTGCAGTTACTGTCTCAAACACGGGTGTTGCATTTATAGTTTTTTATTCTTTCAGTTGTATGCGGTGTGTCTCGTGAATCACAAAGGTTTGCCAGCCCTAGTCTGTTTTTTAGAGAAAGAAACGAGACAACAAAGTCAACTTTATGTGGTGTGTTAAGAGAGCACTACAAGAAAAATGATTATTAGTCATCAAGGTACTTGGTCACTATCACTTCAAGATTTGTTCCATTTCCCGATAGTTTCTTTGCAGGTGGCTGACAGTTTTCAATTTGTTTGATGAACTATCCACAATAACTGTGGGTAATGAGGTTGTAGGCAATTATGTTGTTGGTAAATTACTAAACTGTAGGGAAAGGACTCCATTTAGACTATGAAAACTGTCGGGCACTCAAAATAAATACTAAGAAGATGAAAAACTGTAGACCATTAGGTGACAACTGTAGGGAATGATTAGTATTCTTGTAGTGTATATGTGTATTATTAGTCACAATAGCTATTTTGTTACCAATAAGCTTGGTCACATTGTGGTGGCTAAAATCTTGTCATTATATGTTTATAGTGACTACATAGCAACCAACACAACTTTGGTAACTATATATAATGTTGGTCACTAAAACTTTTTATCCATCAATAATCTCAAAGTTGGTCACTATTGATCAATTTTTAGTGACCAACAAAGGAAATAAATTTCTTGGTCACTAAAACTTGGTGACTAAAAATCTATTTTCTTGAAGTGGAGATTGATATATGAATTCCAATGGAAACATGTAGAATGAAGAGACTGGCAATGAAATTAGTTTAAGAATCCTGCCTAGAACACACCATTTTCATTGCCTGCCTAGAGCACCTTTTTTTGTGAATACGCCTGCCTAGAGTACCTTGCCTAGCCACCTTGGTCTTTAAAAGCGACTACAACCACTCATTACAAAGTTAGCAGCCCTTCCACTAGAACACACACCATTATGCAGGGAAATAAAAATCACACCAACATGCGACATAGTTCATGGATGATATGACAATACCAAGAACTAATTATATTACAAAGTCTCCATTGGCAAAAAGGTTCACGACGAAGATCTCCAAGTTGTGACATATTCTTCATCAAATCTTTGTCCTCATCACTTTGCTCCAACTAAGCCCGAAACTGGAGTGAGTGTATTCCTCTGTACAGTTGTAATTCCTACTTAATCATAGAGGTAACATCCAACAAACAATTGTCTGTTCATTTTTTATTTGGTCCACTCGGACATACTCCCTCTATTCTTTTTTGTTTGACGTTGTTGGTTAATTAGCTCAATATAGGGAATATGTCCGTTGGCGTGATGACAAGTAGCGATGCCTATGGAAGTCAACTTTAGGTTGGACATAGTTTAATACAAGGATAAGTGGCGAAAATTTTTGTAAACGCGAATTCAATACAAAGATTTCAACAGCCGACGTTCGAACCTTTGGAAGCATTAATCCTTTCCGAGTTTTAACATCCGATACACCAATTTTCGATGTGGACGTTCGGGCAGCAGAATGACACAGACCCAGGATTGCTCGATAAATTTTTCGTGCACAGCACATGCTGCTTCCATGCGTTCAAGCACACGCACTTCTCCCCCATCTTCAAGCTTTCTCGTGCGCCCAACAGCAACCACACCATGCTGCTCAAGTTGTTGGCATTCCTCTCCCTAGCAGCGCTCGCCGTCACCGGCAACGGAGACAAAACCACCACGCGACGGTGGGGCGCATCACGACGGGCACCACGCCGCTGCCCGGCTACCCCAAGACCCGGTTCGGTGACATGCACGCCACTGACGATCTGCTGACGGAAGGGCCCGGCGCGGAGTCCCCGGCCGTCGGGCGCGCGCGCGCAGGGGTTCTACCTCTTCGCGTCCCAGACGGAGCTGGCCCTGATGCTCTGCTTCAACGTGGTGTTCACCGCGGGGCCGCACAATGGCAGCACCATCGCCGTGGTGTCCAGGGACCTTATCCCGGCAAAGGTCAGGGAGCTCTCCGTTGTCGGCGGCTCCGGCGCGTTCCGCGGAGTCACCGGGTATGGACTGCTCAGGACCCAGGCCCACAGCACCAGTGCCATGAACGCCGTACTCAAGATCGACATGTACCTGCGCTTCTAATTAAGCCGTGACCATGTGCTGTGTTCATATTTGCACCACAGCTCCGTCGTTCCATGTTGAAAAATAATTACATGGGACCGGGTCTCGTATATATCAGTTTCGTTGTGGGTGATGATTATCTGCGAGGCAGTCCAGTTGTCATTTGACAATGTTTGCAACACCATCCTTTACTATGTGTTGTTTGCTTCAAAAATTATGTGTTGTTTGCAATAATGGTTTCCAATATGAAATGTTGAATTACATAAGTTGAATTCCATGACAACCAAAACATGATCGATTTTCTGTAAATTTATGGTAACCTTTATCTATAGAAAATGGTATATAAAAGCCATGGATATGAGCTCAGATTAGAGAAGTGAATGTTCGCGAGCAGCGGGCAATGCAGAAGAGATTGTGCGTTCATCCTAGTAGTTAGTTTCAACGTCACACGAGCAGTGGCAGATCCAACAAAAGAAATTAGGAGGGGCTCATGTCTCTTCTCCCAACTCCACCCCACTCTTGTCCTTCACCCTCTTCTCATCCCTCCACCCCTTCCCTTCTTCTCCATGGAGGGTGGGTTTTTTTTTTTTTTTTTGGGGGGGGGGGGGGGGGGGGGGGGCGCTTGAGCCCCCTCAGCCTCCCGTTGGATCCGCCCTTGCGGGCTCACAAAAAAATAAGTTCGGTGATAAACAAGCAGCCATGTCTTGCTGTGTGATTAAAAACATAGAGGTGAGCATCTTTTCCCTGAGCAAGAGTTGGTTAGAATTGTGACAAATGGCATGTGTTGCGTGCCGCCCCGAAACTTTCCACCAGCGATCTGTAGCCGAGAAGCTCCATTGTCAGTAAATGCAAAACAGTCGTAATGTCACAATGATGATACACAGTAAGTAGTACCAAACTACTGAGTCAGAGTGTTCCCTCGAGATGTTAACGTCAACAATCCAATGATTTTGTGTGCCCCTCTTTGTGAATGCCCAGCCAAGCATAACTTGCTCTTCATGGGTGGATGAGGCTGCCATAGGCTGCCATTTGCACTCCAGTTTCATATTGGGTAGTCTTCCAAAGCTTTGGAGTAGTAGTTGAGATGTCTTGACCGCTCGGTTGTGTTGAGTTCTAGTGAGTATTTAGTCATGGATGACACTTGCTACGAAACACCAAAGAGCCATTTAATTGGTCAAGGGCGTCACAAGCTGAAAGCTACTTCCTCCGTTCAGAAATGAAAACATTTATGGCTTTAGTCAAAGTACGTACATCATTCTCAACTTTGATTGTTAATAGCAAATTTTTTGTGAAAATATTTGATTGCAACTTGGGTTTTTGCACACAGAAAGGTGCAACCCTCAAGCTCCTGACGAACTGAATTTAGAAGAAGGCTGCATGCTTGGTACAAATTACATAGGTCTTTGCTTAGGTTAGGACTTAGGGGTGGCCGTGACTCCTTAAGAGCAGAAAAACGTCAATGCTAAGCAGAGGATGATCGTGAAAAAAAAAAAGAGGCAAGCTGATGATGCTTGGTCTCGTTGCAAAGGAATATGCACAAACTGTATTAGACTTAGAGTGGGTTAAAGGGAAAAAATATTCAGTGCAAACCACATATTTAGTGAAATCCTGAAAATCCTCTTGAAAAACCTAGTTGGAAATTTTGTAATAAAAAACTGAAACTTGGCATACGTGTAGAGGACATGGTGGGAAACATGCACGCATAATTTTTTAGTACATATTAGATTTCTATTAAAAGGTAGAAAATAACAAATCATGATGGAGGAGGACAAGTCACTGTTTTGTCATTTTCCTCCTTTGCTTCCTCATTTTACTTCTATATTCTCCCTTCGCTTTCTCATTTCACTTCTATATTTTTCTTTGTAACTTCTATATTTATTTTCTAGTTTCCTTTGCGCCCACTAATAAATTATGCTGTACATACGGGGATCAAGTGAGCAACCATCGGCTCAGGCAGGCCCGTCCCACCGCATGTGCGGGCGGTGCGACAGAACAGGGCCCCCAAAATGTTGGGGCCCCAAAATTCTACCATGTATACGCTGTGTATTCAGGCCCAAGTAACACAACAGAAAATCAAAGGGCAACTCGAGTCTCGATCGACGCATGCGCTCACAGATGGAACCTGATCGATGTTTCCCAATCCTCAACTCATGTTGAGGTGTTCGCTGCCTGCAGACCTGATCAAACGGCACCACCGCCTGACCTGACCGAGGAAGAGATCGCTAGCGACTCGAGACTCCAGCGATTTAGCTACGCTGCCGCCGGTGACGCCCGGGTCAGGACTTCGCCCGACTCCGATGTCCGTTTGCTTATTGTTTCTTCAGTTCATTCAGTTTTGACATGAATGCAGTCTCTTGTTGAATAAAGCTGACATGGAACTACCTGTATTCAGGTCACATCATCTTTTCAGTTCATTCAGGCCCTAGTTGATTAAGGTATTGCATATGCCTGGTTACCATGTCTTTTTTACTTTCTCCATTGATTATTGATAACTGATCAATGCATAATCAATTTTATTTGGCCCTAGGGTTGTCTTCAAACAGGATCAGAAAGTATGCTTCTAGTTGTGACAAGCGTAAGAAGAAACAAAGACAAGAAAGTCTAGATAAATCTTTGAAATGAGCTATGAATAAATTTGTTTTAAGGGAACCACAAGGTCCTTCCGGTGATCAGATAATTGATGGTCATGATGGCTCGGCAGAGGCAACAAATATTGGTGAGGAAGTTCATGGCATTCTTTTCAGAGTAGTTTTACAGTTCAAAATAATGACCATTAGTTGAAGGGCATATTAGTAATTGTACTATTAATTAATTTATTATTTAATAATAATGAACTAAATAATTCAACCTTAACCGGCTAACCCTGGGAACAATAATAATAAACTAGATTGATGAACAAAATGAACTGATGAAATTACAAAATTGATTTAATTTATCAAAACAAAATTACTATTATAAGTCTAATATTTTTTCCGATATTACCCTTACTAATGGCCATTAGTAGTAAATTTTTGATATTAAATCTAGACCGTCGGATCAAACTAATGGCCATTAGTTTTGAGAAACTAATGGCCATTATTTTGGACCGTAAAACTCCTCTTTTTTCACTATCGTATAAAATTGTTTATCACGACATTTTTTCACTTATATTAGAGGCCTCCGTCAGTATTTTGCATAGGGCCTCCAAAATCCTCGGGACAGCCCTGGCTCAGGGAAGCCTCCTGAGCATGACCTGGGCGCCATGTTCCGGCTGCAGCAGGGGCCGATGGAGAAGGGCGCGTGCGTGTACGCCGGCGAGAGCTCGAGTGCGAAGTGCTGCAGAATCATGGCGAGCCCCATCTTGGCCTCGAGCAGAGCGAAGCTCTGTCCGACGCAGATGTGCGGGCCCCAGCCGAAGGGGAAGAAGGCCGGCGCGTCGACCTTGTTTAGTACCACGCCCGCCGGGTACCTCACCCCGCCGAGCTCCGTCGGCTTGTTCGTCCGGCGTTGGAGCGTCGTCAGTGGCGTGTACAGCCACAGCACCTCGTACAGCACCATCGTCACCTGCAATTTCCATGTACAAATGTTGAATAATTTTGTTTGATTGTTTCTGTCGTAGCCCTAGTTTCCAGAATCCGAACCCTATTTTAAGACTTTTCCGAAGACTTGTCTTGCACGGCATGGTGTACGGGAAGGATACGATCTCCTTGTTAGATACGGAGAAGGAACATTGTAGCTTAGGAAGGACTCTGATAGGCGGTAACTAGCCTATAAATATTCGTGTAACCCCTACGGGAAAATCTATCTGGCACCTTGCGAAACCCTAACGCAAAGGCTGCCACATTATACAAGATCGCACTGGACATAGGGTTTTTATCCTTCGGGAGGCCTGAACCAGTATAAACCCTCTGCGTGTTCTTAAATTGATCTCGCTAACCACGTTGCTCCCACGATCCAAATATCTGCCGAACACCCCGTTCAATCGGGTGACGACAGAGGCGCGCCAGGTAGGGGGGCAGCGTCGAGATTCCGTCAAGAGCATCAGATGGGATCTGCGAACAACATGAAGTTTCCTGTCGGCGCCGAGTTCCGCTTCGGATCTTTGGCCTTCGTCGCCGATGGAAACGGAGATCTTCAGCAAGTCAACCCGTCAGAGGCGCAGGAGGCGTTTCTGGCGGAATTGGTGGCCTCGATCAACCTGAACGATGCAGCCGTCCAGGAAAAGCAAGAGACGATGTCTTCGGGAGCGCATATGCCGTTCGGGTTCATGAACTCGGCGGGTGCGTTCCGGGAGGCTGCGACAGGGGTATGGGGCTCTCCTTCGGGAACCCTACCGGAGGCGGAATCCTCTTCGGATCCGATCTCTGGCTCTGCCCTAGAAGCGCAAGTCGTTTAGGCAATACTGGAAGGACGTTACTTTCCGGGCTTCGGGATCGGGAGCCTGGACAGTGATGATGAATCATGGAACAGTGAAGACTGCCCCGAAGTTGGAGGCGATTCCGAAGATGAAGGCGTCGATCCCGCTCGCCAAGTGTACATGGCCGGGCGGGCTTCGGAGGTATCCTCCAGCAGCGTGCCCACCATCAGATCTATCAGATCTCGATCGCAAGCTCCGTCCAACGTCACGCCACGCAACCTTGGTCCGGAGTTTGACGCCATCCGGCTCCAGATAGCGTTGGAGTCGCTGAACCGGCTGGCTCCCGATGGTCCTCCCTTGGCCCCATTGGTACAGCAAGTCACCGAAATCACGGGTCGCATCAATACGATGCCACCTGCGAACAATGAAGTTGCTCAAGCAGCTCCTGTCTCCAACCTCCGAGGAAGGCTCGGACAAATCAACAATCAGAGGCCGGCCGCATCTAAGCATGCGTCGTCTTCTGATCGGCGAAGGCAACAAGGTCAACCCCTGGTGCCGTCTGATGCCCGCCGTGTCTTAAATCGACAGCGTGGGGCTCCCTCCGTCCACCAGCGCCTGGGAGGACGACCTTCACAAGCACCAAGACAGCATTCTGAGTCCACAGGCACTCCTCGCTTGGCATCTGAGACTGGGCCACCTGCCTATCAGGCTATTGGTCCCTATCTCCGATCAGTGCGATGGCCCGAAAAGTTCAAGCCAAACATAGTGGAGAAGTACGATGGTAGCACTGATCCCAGGGAGTTCTTATCCATCTACTCCACGGTGATCGATGCAGCTGGAGGCGATGAAAGGGTCAAGTGCTGCTATCTGCCCACTGTCCTGACCGGTGCCGCACGGACGTGGTTGATGAATCTGCCACCCTATTCCTTTGATTCTTGGGTTGAGTTGACGAAGACCTTCAAATGAAACTTCCAAGGCTCCTACACTCGCCATGGCACGGTGGACCAGCTAAAGAACATAAAGCAGAAGGCGGACGAGTCACTTCGGGACTACACGAAGCGCTTCTGCCAGATGAGGAACACCATCCCAAAGATCCATGATGTGGAGGTCATCGGAGCCTACCGAGATGGGTGCTTAGATGTGAAGACCGTGGAAACGATCGCCGAAAAAGAGCCGACTACGGTCGCTGAGCTCTTCGACATTGCAGAATCTTGCGCTAAGGCGGCGGATGCCCGAGCTCGTCTCAATGATGGCAAGGGTAAAGGTCCGAAGAAGGAGGCGGATGATCGTGAAGTCATGGCCGTGGAGCAAAAAGAAAGAGGGGAGGGTCGCTTTCCCCGAAAACGGGGTCGTGATCACGACTGCCCTGAAGGAGTTGAGAAGTGGTGCCCCATTCATAGGCGCACCTCTCACGACTTCGACGAATGCTACAAGTACAAGGAGGTGGAGCAGAAACGTTCGACAGAAGGGAAGATCAGGTTCCACGAAGAAGACCGGGGGAATCATAGGAACAATGGTCCACATCGGGCTGAGAGGCAAGATCGTGATGATGATGAAGAGAGATACCCCGAAATCCACATGATCTTCGGGGGAAGCTCGGCCTTGACGTCCCGAACACAGTACAAGAAGATCCAGCGAGAGGTGATGTTGGCTGAACCTTGTTCCAAGAAGCTGGAATGGTCGGATACTCTGATCACCTTTGGCACTGAAGATCACCCGAAGAGCCTGATAAGTGGTCCAGAACTGCCGTTCGTTGCTAAGATCATTGTGCATCGAAACAAGATCGCGAAGACTCTGATTGACAATGGGAGTGGATTGAATCTCTTGATGAAGAAGACCTTCCTGGGAATGGGCCTACCGCTCACCATGCTCACTCCCGTCAAAGGATCGTTTCATGGGATAGTTCCCGGGGTGTCATCTCGACCCCTAGGGAAAGTTCATCTGGAGGCGACTGTAGGGCCCAAGGAGAACAGGAGGTCGGAGGTCCTTACCTTCGAAGTGGCTGATTTCGACTCTGCCTACAATTGCATCCTAGGCAGGCCTTTCCTGTTCAAGTTCATGGCGGCAGCGCACTTCGCGTATGCCCAGCTGAAGATTCCTGGCCCGCACGGTGTGATCACCATTGGTGCGGACCAATCGGAGGCGGTGAAGTGCGACCTCGATGCTCTCGTGCTGGCCGGACATTTCAAGGACGAATCTCCGAAGGAAGAACCTCAAGCAAAGGCTCAGAAGGGAGATACATCGAAGACTCCGAAGGATAAGAACGCCTCTCTTCAGGTGACCCCGAACAGCCTAACCCCAGCGTTAGCTCCGACACCTAACGGAGCCGCGAAGGAAGGCGATGGCGACAAGAAGGAGGTTGGACTCAGTGACGCGGATCCCGCCAAGACGACGCACGTTGGCGGGGGCCTCCCCGAAAAATAGGAACTCGCGCTCGTAGCCTTCCTCTGGGAAAATATCGACGTGTTTGCATGAAAACCGTCTGATATGCCCGGGATCCCCAGGGAGGTGATCGGGCACAAATTGGGGATCGATCCGGCTTTCAAACCGGTGAAGCAGAAGCAAAGAAGATATACTCCAGATAAGCGCGACGCCGTACATGAGGAAGTGACTAGGCTTCTTCAAGCCGGGTTCATTAGAACGGTCGACTATCCTGAATGGCTAGCCAATCCTGTATTAGTTCCAAAGCCTGATGGCTCGTGGCGCATGTGCGTCGATTACACTAGCATGAATAAAGCTTGTCTAAAGATGAGTACCCTCTTTCGAGGATAGATCAGATTGTAGACTCCACTTCTACTAGTGAATTATTGAGTTTTTTGGATGCTTACTCTAGGTATCACCAAATTAGTCTCAATGTTGATGATCAAGAGAAGACCGCGTTCATCACGCCCTTCGGAATCTTTTGTTATGTAACCATGCCCTTCGGGCTGAAGAATGCAGGTTGCACATATCAAAAGTGTGTGAACCTGGTCTTCGAGGAGCAGATCGGGAAGAACATCGAAGCTTACATTGATGACATCGTCGTCAAGACCAAGAAGAAAGAGAATCTCCTCGATGACTTGAAGCAGACATTCGACAATCTGCGCAAGTACAAGATGAAGCTTAACCCAAAGAAGTGTGTCTTCGGAGTTACTTCGGGCAAACTCCTGGGATACATGATCTCCGAACGTGGCATCGATGCTAATCCAGTCAAGATGGCGGCGATTCAGAAATTGAAGCCTCCCCAGACCCGAAGAGAAGTTCAGAAGCTGGCCGGCATGATGACGACGCTGAACAGATTCATCTTGAGATCAGGAGAGAGAGGTATGCCTTTTTATAAGTTGCTAAGGAAGAAGGAAGGCTTTGACTGGGATGATCAAGCAGAAAAGGCGTTCCATGAGTTGAAGGCTTATCTCAAGCAAATGCCTACCCTGCTACCTCCGCAGCCTGAGGAGCCGCTGCTCTTGTACGTTGCTGCAACAGATGCAGTGGTCAGCGCGACATTGACGGTGGAAAGAGAAGTTGAAGGCGAAACGCGACAACGCGCGGTGTACTTCGTCAGCGAGATCCTGAAGGACGCTCAGACGAGGTATCCGATGGTGCAAAAGCTGCTCTACGCCGCCCTGATGACGTCAAGAAAGTTGAAGCACTACTTGCTCACTCACCCCATCAAAATAGTGTCGGACAGACCCCTGCAGACTGTCTTGCATAGCAAGGATGCAGCGGGGCGAATCGCGCAATGGGCTGTTGAGCTAGGGCAGTATGAGATTGAGTTCGTGCCAGGAAGAGCTGTGAAGGGTCAGGCCTTAGTAGATTTCATCGCTGAGTGGACTGATGACGGAGGAGAAGAGCAAGTCGACCCTACACATTGGGTCATGTACTTTGACGGCTCCTTCATCTTGAAGGGCGCCGGTGCGGGTGTGGTGTTTGTCTCACCCGAAGGAAGAGTCATAAAGTATGCGATCCAGTTGCTGTTTCAAGCTACGAACAACGTCGCGGAATATGAAGGCCTAGTCTCGGGTCTACGCATTGCAAGGTCACTCGAAATTGATCGGCTGCTTGTGAAAGGGGATTCACAATTGGTCGCGAGACAAGTACAGAAGGAGTACCAATGCTCGGATCAGAGGATGGTTGACTATCTGGAGGAAGTTCGGAAGCTTGAGAAAGGGTTTGATGGATTCGAAGTGCGATACATACCGCGCTTGGATAATCGGGATGCTGATCACCTGGCTTGGATTGCCTCGTCTCGATCTGCAGTCCCCGATGTGTGATTCTGGAGAAGCTCACGAAGCCTTCGGTGTCAAAAACTGTACCCGAAGAGGATGTGATGGTGATCGACTCGGGAGAAGGGCATGTTGAAGACTAGAGAATTCTGATCATCCAGTTCTTAGAAAACAACCCTATCCCAGATGATGATGCTGCTACAGAGCGTATTGCTCGGAAGACCAAGCTGTACGTGATGACTGATGGAGTATTGTACCGAAGAGCTTGTAATAAGATTCTGCTACGATGTGTGTCTAAAGAAGAAGGAATCAGGCTGCTGCACGATATACATGGGTGGATTTGCGGTGCTCATACTGCATACCGCTCCCTTGTGGGTAAAGCTTTTCGTCATGGGTTCTACTGGAACACGGCGAAGCAAGATGCGATCAACTTGGTCAAGACATGTGCTAACTGCCAGTTCTTCGGCAAGCAAAGCACGAGGCACGCCCAAGAATTACACACCATACCCCTGTCTTGGCCGTTTGCCATTTGGGGAATAGATATTTTGGGACATTTTCCGAAGGCCAAAGGAGGATACAAGTTCTTGTACGTGGCCATTGACACGTTCACGAAGTGGATTGAAGCGGAAGCGGTGACGCGCATCACCCAAGAGGCGTCGATGAAGTTCATGAGAAGCTTGGTGACAAGGTTCGGAGTTCCGAAGAAGATGATCTCCGACAATGGAAGGCAATTTGTGGGCAGTAAGTTTGAAAGATTCTGTGCTGATTATGGGATCATACATCCCACCTCTTCAGTGGCATATGCGCAGACTAATGGAGCAGTTGAGAGAGCCAATGGCATCATCATGAGTGGTATGAAGACACGAGTGTTCGACAAGCTGTCTGCTAAGGGGAAGAATTGGATAGAAGAATTGCCAACCGTGTTGTGGTCTGCCCGAACATCAACAAGCCGCGCGACGAGAGATACACCGTTCTATCTGGTGTATGGTGCCGATGCAGTGTTGCCACCTGAGATACACCTGGGGGCTCATCGCGTGACAAATTTTTATGAAGATGCACAGCCTGATGCTCGAGAAGTCGATCTGATACGGCTTGAAGAAGAGCGTGATACAGCATTAGAACATGTGAAGCAGTACCAGGAGAAGCTAATGAAACAGTATCAGAGAAATATGGTTGGAAGAACCTTAAGCGTGGGAGATATAGTCATCAAGGAGGACATCACCACTAAAGACAAGCATAAGTTGTCTTCTCCGTGGGAGGGTCCGTTCTTGGTTGTCGAAGATGCCGGTTTAGGAGTATATATTTTAGCAGAAGTCAATGGAGGCATATTGCCAGAAACCTGGAATACCGATCAGTTACATCGGTTCTATGTGTAAAGATTTCGAAGTAAGATCAATAAAGTGCAATGTTCAGCTGAAATAAAAATTGTCCCTTCGGACCTATGAAATTTGTCCCTTCGGACACAAAGGTTAAGCCCTTCGGCTAGTCTACTAAGTTTGGTCGTTGTTCTGGCCACACGTTTGGTTCACAGACACGATACGAACAGCCTTTTCAGGCACCAAAGTGTCGTAAGACTTAGCCACAATGGTGGTTTGATAAGTTATATGGCCCCCTTGTGAAAAAGTTTGGGGGGAGACCCTTAGCCCCATGTTGGTTTTATAAGCTGGATCTCCCCAAACAGGTCGCACGTTCGATCAAAACAACACTTAAAATGTGTATAAAATAGGACAATCTACATGCCTTATTGATTTACTACTTTCCTGCACACAGTTTAAACTGCGTACTGAAAAGCAGGGGGGATCATACAGGCATTAAAGTATTGTTCGGGCCTTCGCCCAATCATCATTAAAGCATTATTCAAAAGAAGGGCCTTCACCCCATTGTTCAAAAAATTGGGCTTTCGCCCTATCATTACAGGAAATTACTATTTTTATTACAAGCTCTTTACAGAAGAGCCAAATCATTCCTGATCATTACCAGGCCCCTTATCTTCGGTAGATTCTTCTTCTTCAGCAGGAGCAGCTTCAGGGATCAGCTTCAAGGAAGTCACGAAGGCTTCAGCGGCATCATGAGCTTGATTCATCAGAGTGTCACACTGAGCTGCATCACACTTGAAGCCAACATCCAGAAGGCCGAGGTCCAGACTGGGATGGTGATGACGAAACAAGGCAATGGTGTAGGCACTGCCTGAGATGCATCGAGCGTACCTTTCTTCCACAGCATCATCCTTGTCCCCTTTCAATTTGCTTTCTTCGGCTTTGAGGGTTGACACCTGCTGCTGAAGAAGTTCCGCCTTCTTGCCTTTGAGCACGAGCTTCTCCTCCAAAGCCTTGGACTTATCCTTCAAACCTGGCAGAAGAAGAGATCTGAGAGTGAGATTGTTGATCAAAAGATGGCTATGAAGAATTAATGCAGAAGTACTTACCCTCAACCGAAGTAGTCAAGGTAGCATTGGCGTCCTGCAGAGCCTTCACTTCTGAAGCATGGGCTGTCTTGAGGTCAGCCAAGGCTTTGTTGGCCCCAGCCAAAGCTGCTTCTAGCTCTGATATCTTGGTTTCTTTATCTGCCAATGCTGGGCTGGGGGCTGCTTCAGAAAGCTTCAGTTTCAGCTGTTCATTCTCCTTCTGAAGATCCCGAACCTTGGAGCCATAGGATCTGCAAGTTTTCAGAGTCCAAGCTTCTGCAGCTTGAACGTCTGCCATGATCTTGCTAAACATTGCGGGCCCAGGAGAAGAACCCGAAGGTAATGAGGCTGCCGGCAACGATGATACAATTACTATGGCTGCCTCCACATCTTCAGATCCGACAGCCACATCTTCAGCTCCTCCAGCAAGTACCCGACGCCTTTTGGCACCGGGCTTCTTTTGACCCAGGGATGCATGAATTTGAGAAATGCGCGAGAATCCGCTGAAGAGGGTGCCAAACAGAATTGACAAAGGTACCTGGTTGCCCGGATCAGCGGTGCCTTGAGTAACTAGCAGCTCTGGTGGAGATTCTACTGGAGGAGGCACGGGAGCAAGCAGCGGGGTTCGTCCTCTCCTCTTTCTTTGACGAATTGGCTGCACTTGCGGCACAGCAACTTCTCCCGAAGTACTGGGCTTGGACGATCGAGTCTTCCGAGAGGCTCGAGACTTCGGGGGAGACGGAGACTTCGGAGCAGGAGGCTTCGGAGGCACGTTGGACATCAGGGTGGCCTTTACGGTGGCCACCTTCTCCTCCAAACTCTGATGGTCTACATCATGCTCCTGAAGATAAATGCAAGAAGACAATTAGGTGAAGTCAAGATGAATTGAAGATATCAAGATTGAAGGAATAATTCTAACCTGGCCTTCGGGGACAGTGAGGATGTCGTCCGCAAATGCTTCGGCCAAGCTCTTCTTCTGAGCTTCGCTGGGCTCCTTCTCACTGCTGCGGCTGTCCAGCACCATGGTGCTTTCCTTGCCCCCTTTAGAAGGATCAGGTCCGAACATGTCCTAGAAGCACAAGAAGTGATAAGTGATTCACATGACAAGATAACAGAGCAAATATGAAGATACATACCTCAGTAGCTGGGTTCGTGGCGCTATATAGTTCCGGGAAGCCTTCGGGCTTGGGATGCAGCTCAGATTCGAGAATGCTCCAAACGCACCTCTTGACCTCCTCTTCAGGTATTTTGTTGACTACAAGAAAATTCAAGACAGTAAGAAAAGATGATTTATCAAGATAAAGATTTGAAGATAAAAACAAGGTTCAGATTTTGATCTTCGGAAGGAAGCCACTTCGGGTTTCGAGGCCCGTCTCCGAACATGGCTAGGGGCTCCCGATGCTGAAGGGGGAAGAAACACCTACGGACATATTCCTCCACGATGTGTTCACCCCTCAGTCCATTGGTGACCAGCTCAGTAACTTTGGCGACCATCCGCTTAAGTCGCTCGTCCCTGACTGGTGCAGCTTTGTTCCATCCCTGGTGATAAGGCAGCACCCCTCTTCCTTTGATGTCGTGCTTGTTGGAGTCGTCCATGAGGAAGTACTTCCACCGGTAGCCACTCCAAGACCGCCGGTAGGCAAAAGGGGGATATACAATATTCCTTCGGCGATTGAAGGAAACACAACCCACTAACCCAGAAGAATAGTAGCAAGGTTCATGATAAACTCACCACAAATCCAAAGAAGGAGTAGTACCCAGCCAACATTCACAGAGGGTGGAGAAAAGACTCAACAAGGAAACGGCTTGGGGTTTCAGATGAATAAGTTCTATCTTGTAGAACTTACAAACACGCTCAAGAAAATTGGAAGGCGGAAGAAAATTGGAAGGCGGAAGATTGAAGCCGCAGATCATATGGGATTCAAATATCGGGATTTCGGTGGTGTCAAAGCTGAAGCACATTTCGCCCTTGTTCTCTTTGGTGATGACGAAATCTGAGATCCACCCGGTCTTCCGCAGTTCCTGGATGTATGCTTCATCGATCTCCCCGGGCTTCCAGTGATCAATGGACTCCGGAATCTCGCCGGTGGCCATCATCCGCTGGGCTTTGGTCAGGGAGCCGGTGGAGCTGGTGGAGTCATCTTGATGCTCAGGATCTTGCTGAGCAGCGGCGGCGGCCCTATCGGGTGAATTGGAGGCCATGAGGATCAATCTAGGGTTTGCGTGCGGAGGAAGTGAAGCTAGGGTTTAAGCAGCAGCAAATGTGATGCGGAATGAGGAAGGCGACTGTGGCGATTGGGTTTTATGGGCTCTCGCGACCGTTTGGCTTCTCAGAGAAGGTAACCCAGCCCGGTAAATGCGCTTGACAGCGCAACTCCGCACTACATTCCTGTTAATTTGAAAGTTATTCGGTTTTTGTTGCCAAGATTTGAGGGATTTGTTATGGCAAATTTGGAAATATTTCTGTTAAGTGTGCATAAAATTATTGCCGCCGGAAATTATATCATTTTCCGAAGATTGTCGCTCTCCGAAGAATGCTACTCTCCTAAGATTGTTATTACCTGAAGAGGTGTATTCTCCGAAGAGAGTTGTTCTCCGAAGAGAGTTGGTTGTTGAAGCAGTATTTCCCGAAGAGGATATTCTCCGAAGGGATTATTTCATTATTGAGGTTTTATTGCGAAGAGGTTATTTCCCAAAGGACTTATTTAAAGAAGAGACATTCTCAGAAGATATAAAGCATTGCAAAAATACGAAGACGAGATTGAACACACATATACATTTGGGATTGAAGGCAGCTTTTCATTCATTAATCCGAAGATCCTATTACAAGATCTAAGTTACATCTGAAGCTTTGGGAAGCACCTGACCCTAACAGAAAGGTTGAAGACAAGGTTGAGGGAGACGCAGGGCTCAGGTGTGAGCAGCACGGGGATATCTCATATCCCTAGTTCCACCGCTCATCAGCGTCCTCAGAAGGGGCCTCGACGACATCGGAGGAAGTGTTCTCTGTGCCCCCACTGCTTGCGTTGTTGATGAGGGGCACACGAGAGGAGATATGGGTGCCCCCCATGTTAGAGTCAAGGACCGGGTTTGCAACCCCGGTAGAAGGCAAAACCGAATCGACATTCGGAGAAATAATAGGAGCAGGAGAACCTGCAAGGCTGGGATCTGCAGGAGCATCCATATCCATTGAGTCGTCACCGCTAGACTCGTTGTCGCTGGAGTCATCAATGGAGACGATGTCGGCATTGGCGGGGATGTCACGTGACCCTTTGTTCAGGGCCACATGAAGACGCCTTGCGTATTCTTCATCGTCGATGTCCTCTTGTTTGCTGGATTTGGAGGAGGGCTTGGAGGAGGCAGCCCGTAATCCGCTGCCTTTGTTGGAGGAGGAGGAGGAGGGGCTGATGGATCAGCAAGCTCAGGAGGGCTAGTCGCCGGGCTCTCGTTGGAAGGAGCAGAGGAAGAAGAACCGGATGCGCCGGTGAAATTGGTGTTGAGCCTTTGGGAAAACCTAGGGTTGACGCATCTCTTGCGCCCCATGGTGGAACTGGTGGAGAAGATGATGTTTGGAGTAGCCGGACCCCCGGATTTATAGCCTTGAGGGGTGGCGTTTCAGTTACTCGAAAGGTCAAGTGGGAAAATAATTATTTTGCAAGTTTCCAAGAGTACAGGAAGACGAGGTGATGCATCGCTGAAGATTCCGTCAGATTGGTCAGACAGTAAAGATAAATTTTGACCCGTCAAGTCAAGGCTCCTTTTATTGTTGGGAGGTTTTTCGGAGAGAATAGGAGAAGGTGGACCAAGGTTCTGGTGTTCGGAATCCCGAAGGCATTTGTTCGGAAGATCTTACTTTCCGAAGATGGTGGTTGATAAATGAAGATAGCTCGGTACATCTGGATCCTAGGTTGACGGCAGAACATATCCCTCGTCATATTCTCATCTGAAAATGGGGATGCCAAGTGACATGTTCAGGGGCTTATGTCGTAGCCCTAGTTTCCAGATATTCCGAACCCTATTTTAAGACTTTTCCGAAGACTTGTCTTGCACGGCATGGTGTACGGGAAGGATACGATCTCCTTGTTAGATACGGAGATGGAACATTGTAGCTTAGAAAGGACTCTGATAGGCGGTAACTAGCCTATAAATATTCGTGTAACCCCTACGGGGAAATCTATCTGGCACCTTGCGAAACCCTAACGCAAAGGCTGCCACATTATACAAGATCGCACTGCACGTAGGGTTTTTATCCATCGGAAGGCCTGAACCAGTATAAACCCTCTGCGTGTTGTTAGATTGATCTCGCTAACCACGTTGCTCCCACGATCCAAATATCTGCCGAACACCCCGTTCAATCGGGTGACGACAGTTTCGTTATTAGTCCGTTCGGGATAAACATGCTGAAATGAACAAGTTGTACTACTTACGATCTTAAGGCGGCTCATGCCGTCGTAGTCCGGCGGCGTACGGTCACCGAAGACGTGCAGCACCTCCTCCCTCTCCCGGTCCTGCCACTCCGGGTGCATGCTGAGCACGAC